>JAODUP010000054.1:282500-322500 GCA_025642065.1 Paralvinella palmiformis
ATTTATCGTTCCGCATCAAATCCTTGATCCTGGAGATGATGGACGGATCCAAGCTGCTTGTAAATGATGGGACGTGAAACCATAACTCATCGCGAATCGACTGATCCTTAGATCATTGATGGCAAGGTTTATGACACCGTTAAAAACTGAGTGAGTAAGTAAGTGATTTTTAAAAGTCGACGCTGGTCACACCTGGAGTATCCAAGAAGTGATTCTACAAGGAAACATGTTTAGATGAATGTTGCCACAGAGTCAGGTAACACTGATGTCTTGAAGGTATAATTATAGTGCTGCGGGTTACCTAATGCGCTAAGTGGACGAGGTGCCGTCCTCCCACCGCCGCCCCCACCCACCGTCGGCTATCAAGAAAATCACACGGATAGAGATATTGATTTGGATGTTGTAGTGGATGAGGGATCTGAACTCAAAACTTGGACTAACTTATGCTCAGGATACCGAAGGAAGACATGGATAATACCAGCGCTTTCCTTTTTATTGATTGAGTGATGAATAGAATAAAATCAGATCGATGAAGACTTCTACACAATGACACCTAATAGATCTGATGAAGTTCCATCAACCGAGTGGCAGGCCTAATTGAAGACGAATCTTTTCACAGCTCTGAACTGATCTTTGTTGAGAGTTTCAACTAAACTCCGAAGGACAGCCACAATATATATGAGCTAAGTAACAGATTTAATAAAATACATTTCTGCTACCTGTTTAACGATGGCTGTTTAATATGTTATGTTAACATCCAAATTATATTCAGATCGGTTGAACCTAACGATACTATGCTTTATTTTCTACTGCGATCTATTTCATTTTAAATTGGCTTCATAAGACCTAAATCTTTAGTTGACAAACACGCACCCGTTAGATCAGAATCCGTAAACGTTAAACTACCTGCACCTTTGATGACTGCACACTGGATATCCATAGAAAGGCTTCTTTTTCTGTGCCCAGTCCTGATTCGACTAATTCACTGTGAATTTTTTTCCAGACATTAAGGATGAAATCACCCGAATTCATTGCTTATTTCCCAGCTCGTGCTTCGCTTTGTAATATTGATTTTTCATTTGTACATCACCATAGTACAATGTTTAAACTAGCATCACTTACTGAAGTTTCTAAACTGATTTTATCATCCCGTAATAAGTCCTGTGAACTTGATCCTATCCCTACATTTCTGCTAAAATCTTGTCTTCACACACTAATTGTTCCAATTACTAAGATAATAAATTTATCACTAAGCTTCGTTCGGAGTGTTCCCTTCTCATTTTAAACATGCCCATGTAATCCCTCTTCTTAAGAAATCATCTTTAGCAATCAATTACCTAAACAGTTATAGATCTATTTCTAATCTATCATTCATATCTAAAGTATTAGAAAAAGCTGTATCCTGTCGTTTGAACGTTCACTTAAACTGTAATCACTTGTCTAATGTTGTTTTCAGTCTGCTTACAAACAATTTCACTCAACAGAAATCACTCTACTTAAAGTTCATAACGACATATCACTAAACATGGACACAAGAAAGGTTACAGCACTAACACTTTTAGATTTATCTGCAGCTTTGGACACCATTGATTATTCTGTTCTTCTAGATCGCCTCTCTGATTGGTATGACACATTGGGCACAGCACGCACTTGGATCCGCTCATTCTTAATATATAGGTTCAGATCAGTAAACATAAGAATTTGTTTTTCGGAGGCAGTTCCCATATTTTGAAGCGTTCCTCAAGGCTCTCTTAATCACAACCACAAATTAGACCATCATTTATATGCAGATGACACCCAAGTATACATATCTTTATCTTCGGCAGACACATATCTTTTTCTTACACAGCTATGTCACTGTCTCAGCGATATCTCTGGTTGGATCACAAACAATAGACTTAGGCTTAATACCAACAAAACAGATTTCATCATTATAGGTACATCCAGACAATGCAGCAAACTTACTCCTTTCTTCACTACGCCCACCCTTAATCATAGCATCACACCATCAGACACTATTTTAAGTTCAACTTCGCCGTATTCGGCGCTATATTTCTCTTTCAATCACCAAAACCATTGCTATGGAACTCATTACTAGTAGGCTTGATTACTGCAACTTTCTTCTTTAAAACATCACATCTAAGGATATTATAAAACTTTAGGGTGTTCAGAACTGTTTAGCTTGGGTTGTCACACGATCTCCTCGGTTTTCTGTTTCTGTGCCACTCCTGAAATCATCTCACTGGCTCCCCATTCAATCTTGCATCATTTTCAAACTCTGCACTATTGCCTATCAAACTCTTTCTTCTGGAGAACCTTCATATCTATTTTCCAAGCTTTCTTTAGCACCCAAGCCCAAGAGAGCTCCTTTCATCTGGTTTTCACTTGCAGACTGTTCCCAGAGTTAAAACTCATGCTGAGATTCGTGCTTTTTACATTTGCTGTATCTACTGTTTATAACCCATTCCCTGAACATGTTAAATCATCAAATAGCATCGTTTATTTCCGTCACCATTTGAAAACTCACCTTTTCAGACTTGTTTATACCTGCTAAGTTTCCATTGCATCCGATCATTTGTTGATGAACTTTGCATTGTGCCTTGACTATGAGATCGCCTAACCCTTGTCCTTTTCGAGGATATTGGCGTTATAGAAGTTTGTAATTATTAATATTATTATTATTATTATTATTATTATTATTATTTTGTGTGTGTGTGTGTGTGTGTGTGTGTGTGTGTGTGTGTGTGTGTGTGTGTGTGTGTGTGTATGTGTGTGTTTTATGGTACATATAAAGAGGCAACAGACACAGAGCACCAACATATCTAAACATCCTTCGATACCTACTTCCATAAATCTAAATACAAATACAACTATACATACATTAATCTAAAAATAAAATGTTCCACACTTCCACATATTGATAGATGTATGCGTATAGCTAAGCATATGTCTGGTCTACTCATCAGCCTGTGGGAACCAGCTAATTCGCTTTTCGTACGCGACAAATATGTCACGCCCACAGGAAAGCGGCTACATGCAGGCTACGTACAAAAAGGGGAAGCACGTAAAACACATACCATTTGATACCACAGCTCGCAATAAACAACACGTGCGTGTGGTTCAATGGTGACTTGCTACATACACATCATAAACTATTTTGACACCACAGTTTACATTCAACAGTAATTTTCTGTGGTCCAAAAGAAACCTGTATATAAAACAGATGCTGACCTCAGCTTTATTCTGGGTTCGAATAGCTGAATAAATGCTACCTATATGAACCATGTATCAATACACGTCCGACTAGTCTGGCGTCGAGGTGTGTGTGTGTGTGTGTGTTAACGGTGGATAATCAGATATTAATTACAAAGAACCTATAACATATATCATCACTACACAAGGCTGGTGAAGATGGGTAATCGATATGACACATAAAGAGAACTACATATTACGATAGATATTCCGGGGAGTTGAAGGATCCCTAATTTGATATCACAAATGAGATGAAGAGTAGTCGTACAGGATCTAGCATATCTCTGGATCAGCACACAATGAGTTGATGATGTCCTAATTCAGAAGATGCTGGTTGACAGAAAGAAACTGCAGTCAAATTCCAAAAAGACTGGATACTTGCTAGAATGACAAATATCTGAATATAACAACATGTAACGCAGACTATTACCACATGGACTAATGTCATATGAGCACCATACAGCGGCACTGATCCTGTTAAAAGAAAGAAGACTATATTAGGCTACTGGTCACAAGGACTAGGACAAGAATAAATGTCATAACTCTTCACAAGATTGTACTCAGAGTCAAAAGCGATAAAGGTTTGATGGGAGTATGGAGATACACGGCCATTAAGAAATTAGGTCACCTGGCGTCGTGCGATGAATATATGAATACAGAGAAGTATGTCACTATGCTGAGGTTCAACCTCATCCTGGATTAATAGACCAATGGTCCGAGTTATCGGATGTTGATTAATATTATTTGATCCCCAGAAATTGGACTGGAGGCAGATCTACCAAATACTGAAATTATGTATATTTTGCGAATTTATACTTAAATTTACTTTAAGATGAGAATAATTCATTATCACCCGTAATTAAGATAATATGAACATCATTCTGGAGATAAAGAATATTAGTGTGATATAACATTAAAAATTTATCCTTTCTATATTTCGCTGTTTTTTTTTTATATAACGCATGAAGTATGTATGGTTTTGCCAAATAATATATCCAACCGATGTTTATAAGAGCACAGATGAACAGCCCGTTGACACCCGGCAAATCCATTAACCCAGATTTAAGACAAGGTCACGTGATTTGACTAGTATTAGCGTCCCTTGTAGACGGTGGCTATGAGCATGCGCATTCCTACAGAACATTACCACTGTATAATTATGTCCAGCACCTGAAACTCAATATATCTACAAACATTGACAGTTACTAGTGGTTAGCCATAGTAAGTTGTAATATCAATAATTGCTGTTTATAGATATAACTGCTTAAGCACACCCACGTACGTGATCATTATAAGTATAACTAATTTCGACCACATGTAGGTACATCTGTCATGTTCTGCGAGCGAATCACTCGATCATTGTGAATTTGTTCATCTTTGTAATGAAATAATTTAATTTTAATACAAAGCCGTACTATTTAATATACAGTGATTTTAAATCCCGAGGAACTGAACACACTTGAGCGACGTTAACTAACCTCTCTGATTAGCAGGACTTATTTACTGTTGTAGGTAAGAGGCCATTCGGTTAAAACAAACTTCGATATATGGGGCTTTGAATTTGAATTTTTGTATTAACGATAACAATCATCTTAACTCTTCATATAATATAGAATGTAGTAACTACGTTTGTAAGTAGACAGGTCTCGCTACTCATCTTCGTCTTGTAGCCAGATATAATTAAGCTTCTAGCAAGTTATTAGCGTGTCAGTATGATGTCCTTAAATGACCTGAACAAGGTGGACTTCTCTCACGTTGACACGAAATAAGCCTTAATCGAGTTGATTTCTAGGTAGACATATCTCGTGTCGGACATAATCATAATATATGACGTATACTATTGTTACTTTTTATTATGATGGTAAGATTCTATCTAAATATTATATTTTACGGGTCACCGTGACCCTTTAAACAGTTAAATAGACGATTTCCACGACAGCATCCGCAGTGCAGTCCCTGATCCCGAGATCGACTGCAGTTTGCAGATCGATTTACAATTTTTTTATGTTAAATATAATGATTTTTTAAATTTATTTTACTAATAGAAAGGATTATTTCTTGCGGTAGGTTACCTTTCATCAATCCAACGGCTGAAGTTGTGAGGTAAATATTCGTCGTACATCAAGTCAGATGTCAGTCAATAAACTCTAAGTATATGATAACGAACAACATGAAATACCGAGAAAATATAATTATCTCAGATATGTAAATATCAAAATAAGACCCTTGTTCTCACATAATAACAAAATTAACTTAATTTAGAACGGTTCTTGTCGGATCCATCAACTTGGTTAATGAATATTAATTTTTTTCAACAGCTGGCCGAGTAACGAATTTATATCTTTTAATTCCATCTTTACGGTGATAACTGTCACATATTACAAGTTATTGTATTGTGAATTGAATGAAATATAAAGTTGATATGATTTTTGTTGCTAATGTATGTCTGAAGTGACCGTTAAATGAGGAAGTCAGCATAAAATATGTGAACGCCAAATTTTTACTGGTAAAATATAGCATATGTTACTGAAAAGAATCTCATTAATTTTGGAATTGTAGTGGACAAGTTATTAATTGTTGTGATTTCGGATATGGCAACAAAACACTTAATAATTTAGTATGCAAATGTCAAAGTTCGTAGCGAGCACTGTGGAATGCGACAAGCAACGGGAATAGATGGCGCAGTCATCGCGGAAAATGGTCTATTCGTGGAAGATTTCGATAAACCATACAACCACTGACTATTCATTTAATATGACAGATATAGTATTATCAATATATGAAAATAGACTTGTGGTGGAATATACAGATAAAATAAAGTAAATGTGGGGACTACCGAAGACGGGGGTACTATCGAACACTTAATAAATACACGCTTTGTCATATTGTTGTTATATTTAAGATTTTTATTAAAATTTCAACTGTTTGTAGACAATTTAATGTCGAAATGTTTTTATTTATACACCTCCAAGTTTAATATTTAGCGATGTTTTCATTAGCTGATAATGACGAAGTAATTCAACTACGATACGTCAGGTGTTAGGTAATATTTGCGCCATATTCGGAAAATCAATCCTGGCTGACGGAATTTTACGAAGAAGACACAGCGATAGCCGATCATAACGGGCAGATAACTTATAAGACCAAGGTAACTGCATATATGGGTGCATTATGACCTCAAGATAATGCCTCAATCTATTTTCAGTATAACGTTGTGGAATAGTCTGCATATAACAGATTAGCTAAGTGTTCCTTAGTGCCCTATCAAAGTTAAGTACAATTTTTGTATGGCTGGTAATTACCAAACATAGGGTAGGGTACTAACGAACACTATGATAACCAACATACAATGATAGATTCTCTATAACAAATTATTAAGAATAATTCATTATGAAAAATGTATGTATAATTTGATGATTATGGAAATTAAAAGAATTCAATTTTTGATAATGTAATTTAGTAATAAAGATGGATTATATATTTTCATATGGTTGATAGCCTATATGGTGTGTGTATGATACAAGTATGAATGAGAGAAAAAATGTGTGATTTTCATTTATTCTCAGGTGTAGATATAGACCAATATATACAATTTTTGCATTCTGTTCCGACATTTGATATACCAATATCTAGCATACACATATTTATTGACTTACTCTCCCGTGGGAGCCTGTCTAGCTGTAGTGTACTTTCTCTATCCAAATAGGCTGTGAATTTAAATTTAAAGCACCTTCAAACGGGCGGATCTACAATTGCTTGAAAACGGGGGCAGCCGTTCTGATATATTTCAAATAGTGATTGTTCACCTGTTGTAAATAAGGTGTTTCTTATTTATGTAAGTAATAGTTCCCATATTATAAGTTGTCTTATAATATGTAGATGCTAATTATATATTAAATAGTTATTACAAGCAATATCTGTGATAAGATTGCCAATATATGTTTTATCTTTTTTGGGATTTTTGTTCCTTTATATGTCTTGTATATACATGTATTGTAACTGTACTGTGTTCTAAATAAAACGTCTATACATAGTATGGTTATGGAACTGGATTATTCCCACCGATATAAAATAACACATTGTCCTAAAGTACTGTCTTGTATATAATTGTATTTGGTAAATATTTCACATTTACAACCGTGTCTAGCCGTCAATATGTTTTAGTAAATTATATAATTAAAGTGGAAATTGGTGACCTTATAATTTGCCCAAAACATCCATCTACATATTATAATCTATGATCTGATAACTTTTTTTATATTGGGTTAAATTAACCTCATTAATATTATTAGATATATCTTAAATAAAATATATATATATGAATATATAAGACAGGATGTGACAAAAGTTAATGACAGCATATGACAGAAGTAAATGACAGTATGTGACAGAAGTAAATGACAGCACGTGACAATAGTAAATGACAGTATGTGACAAAAGTAAATGACAGCATTTGACAAAAGTAAATGGCAGCATGTAACAAAAGTAAATGACAGCATATAACAAATCTAAATGACTGTATGTGACAAAAGTAAAGGACAGCATGTGACAAAAGTTAAGGATAGCATTTGAGAAAAGTAAATGACAGCATATGACAAATCTAAATGACTGTATGTAACAAAAGTAAATGGCAGCATATGACAAATCTAAATGACTGTATGTGACAAAAGTAAATGACAGCATATGACAAATCTAAATGACTGTATGTAACAAACGTAAAGGACAGCATGTGACAAAAGTAAAGGATAGCATTTGACAAAAGTAAATGACAGCATATGACAAATCTAAATGACTGTATGTAACAAAAGTAAATGACAGCATATGAAAAATCTAAATGACTGTATGTGACAAAAGTAAATGACAGCATATGACAAATCTAAATGACTGTATGTAACAAAAATAAAGGACAGCATGTGACCAAAGTAAATAACAGCATCTGCCAAATCTAAATGACAGTATGGAACAAAGGTAAATGACAGCATGTGACCGAAGTAAATGCAAGCATGTGACAAAAGTAAATGGTAACATGTGACAAATATAAGTGACAGCATGTGATTAAGGTAAATGACAGCATGTGACAAAGGTAAATGACAGCATATGACAAATCTAAATGACTGTATGTGACAAAGGTAAATGATATCATGTGACTAAGGTAAAGGATAGCATTTGACAAAAGTAAAGGACAGCATGTGGCAAAAGTATATGATAGTATATAAACAAGTTTACACCTTTTAAGTTATCTAGAAACATACATTCATAATACAATAATGTACGAAAAAAAGTTAAATGTTTTATCAAATCATCTAATTTACAATAATATAAAAGTTATCATTATTTAAACAGTTCTTTGTCAAACATGTTATCAGTATTTGTCTTAAAGAAATGCTATTAATAATTTGGTGGATGACGTTATGATTAGTTTTTGTTATTCCACAAATATTTATCAAACGTTATGTTTAGTTATTGTGCTGCTGATGCTGTCGTCACTACTACTATTACCAACACCACAACAAACGTGTATATTATTAGCACCATTATCACTAAAATCACCGTCACTGCTAATTCTACTACTACTAGTGCTGCTACTACTACTGCTACAACAATAACAACTACTAATATTAGCACGTCCTGTTATATTATTATTACAACCCCTATAGTATCTGGGCTATATGTCTTAAGGCTGTTTCATCAATCACTTCGCCTCATTATCTTTGATTGCTGCTTAATTGATCGATTTAGGCTATACATTCATTAAAGTGGCTGTAAAACGGCAACATTTGTATGATTATCATTCCCCAGACTGCTGCTACTGTGACGCCACTAACCATAAAAACGATAATGATAGCATTATCACCAACAAATAGTATTAGTATTAATACTACTACTATTACTAGTCTAAATAATACTATTATTACTAGTCTTAATAATACTACTATTACTAGTCTAAATAATAGTACTATTACTAGTATTAATAATAATACTATTACTAGTCTTAATAATACTACTATTACTAGTCTTAATAATAGTACTATTACTAGTCTTAATAATACTACTATTACTAGTCTAAATAATAATACTATTACTAGTCTTAATAATAATACTATTACTAGTCTTAATAATACTACTATTACTAGTTTTAATAATACTACTATTACTAGTCTTAATAATAATACTATTACTAGTCTAAATAATAGTACTATTACTAGTCTTAATAATACTACTATTACTAGTCTAAATAATACTACTATTACTAGTCTTAATAATATTACTATTACTAGTCAGCAATTGTCATAGCCAAAGGTGAGGTACAATTAAAGTCATCAATCACTTAATATATTTAAACATTCTAAATGACAAAAATATAATGTGTATGTATGTACGCGTGTGCGTGCGTGTGTTTGTTTTATTAATATTATTTATATTAACTATTTTCTTTATTGTGTTAAAATAAAAGTAATTAAAATACATGATTCATGTTTATTTTTATTGGAGGTATTGGTTTGTTTGTGTTTGTTGTTGTTGTTGTTGTATGTTTTTCTTCATTCTTGTTCGTTTTATATAAGTTTTATCAATTTTATTTAATCGTTTCAATTATGTCCCACTTCAGGTTGATCTTTCTTATTGCAGTAATATCCTCGTACCACCTGAGTTTAATGGAATCGATTAGCAAAACGAGGTATTATTGGAAATTGAACAATTCTGATCAGACCGTTTACATTGGTGTATAAACACATACACAGGAACTGGTGAGACATTACACATGTTTCAGCATGAAAAGTTTGAATTAATAGTTATCTGTGCCAGTGCCTTATTCCACATTGCAAACACCCACGCACGCACACCACACGGACACATACACGCACACATAACACACACACACACACACAAAATCACATAAATATATATATATATATATATATATATATATATATATTATATATATATATTTTATATACAAACACACACTTACTTGTACTTAAATAAACACTTCTATTCAGATATGTCTCATAAAAACATGTTATAATAAGTCACATAAATGTTACATTTTAACCCTTTATTGTTGTTATTGTCTTGTTATGTATATAATATCAGCCTGCTGCCTTGTAGTAGTAATAATATAAGTAGTAGTAGTAGTAGTAGTAATAGTAGTAGTAGTAGTAGCAGCATCAGCAGTAGTAGTAGTAGTAGAAGTTAGTAGTAGTAGTAGTAGAAGTAGTAGTAGAAGTAGTAGTAGTAGTAGTAGTAGTAGTAGAAGTAGTAGTAGTAGAAATAGTAGTAGTAGTAGTAGTAGTAGTAGTAGATCTCCTATGATATGTGTTTGTCTTCTCTAATCCAATAATAATAACCTACTTGTATAATATAACTATATCATAATGTTATTACTGGAAATATTAATACGATATATAAAGTTAAGTAAAACAGATCTAATAAACAAATGATTTATTATCTTGTTTACTTTATTAATATTTACAGACAACAATAAATAGTAATCAGTCTAACATAAAACACTGAATTTATGGCGTTCCTTTACCTAGGATCCTGTCTATAAATGTAGTGGGCGTGTGTGTGCGTGCGTGCGTGCGTGCATGTGTGTGTGTGCTTGTGTGCTGTGTGTGTGTGTGTGTGTGTGTTTTATGTTACATATAATAAAGGCGTGGGCTCAGGTTTTCATGATGTTTATAATTCTTACAGAATTATGATCAAACGACTACTACCTAAAGAGAAAACAAATTTTATATATTAGTACATATATAACGCAGCTATAACTGGAAATAAAGCATATATATCAGTACATATAATATCTATTATGATAATAATTATAATACCTCCGACAATAACAGAAATAATAGTATTTTCACTCAGTCCAAAATAGCACCACTAGTTTCGGTTATAAGAAACCTTTATCAAGTGCTGGTGTGTGTGTGTGTGTGTGTGTGTGTGTGTGATTAGGTTTAAGTGTTTTGTGGAGGGATTACACGGTTCAAGGTGAAAAGTGGCCTTTTTTGTATTCTGTACCCAGATGAACCATCCGCTCAGACTAGTGCCTTTTCACACACTGCTAACACACATTATAGCGGAGACTTCCTTAATGACTATTGGGTTGAAGAGTTAATATCCCTTTTGCTTTAAACCCTGATCTATTATTTATTGTGAAGATTTGGCTCATGGTATTTTGTTCTTTTCCTTTCATAGATTACCTGGTAATTTACACACAGTTTATAATAATAATAATAATAATAATAATAATAATTAATAATAATGTATATTTAATAAAGCGCCCTTACTAGCAGGAGCCATTCAAAGGCGCTGTACAAATAGTATGTAATTTAATAATACCCCAAATAATGTCTGTAAAAACCCTGTAGTGATTTAAAAGATAATAACTATTTATCTGTGAAAGCGACCATAAATAGGTGTGTTTTTAGAAGAGACTTAAAATTTCCAAGAGACGACGAATTTCTAATATTTGCCGGCAACTTATTCCACAAATTGGGGGCTGCATCACTAAACGTCATGCATTCGAATATATTTGCACAGCAGGCATTAAGTAAATCATATCTGTTTCGCTTATAGTATCTACACTATGTATAAAAGACAGTATGCTATTAATATCCACGAAAGCATTGTATAAGAAAATTACCATTAAAGTTAATACAAAAATAACACATTAACAGTCAAGATTACTTTGATGGAGGATATTTTCGCTAGTTTCTCTGGTTAGGAATATTGCATTGTTGGATTAATCAAATTCCTAAAAAAATTGTTACAAAAACCAATGTATTAATATGATTGCGCATCTCACATCAGTAAGCCGAGTTTCTTATAACTACCTTAATGAAATCCATTTGACATTTTGAGAAACAAAATATTTTTGTAACTTTTGTAACTCTCCCTATTATATAACATATCTTATTATTACACCGATCGTCTGCAGCGAATTCAGATTGGTGTAGCTCGCATTGTGACAGGTATCCAAAAATATGATCATGATAGTCTAATTCTTCAAAACAACACATCGGCTACCTGTATCATTTGAAGATTTAACTAAATTTATAATTCGTTGCGTACCTGAGCATCTGACCGAATTCTTATTTATTAGAAAATCATTCCGAAATCTTCGATCATAAATGGAACTATTGCTGAAGCTACTTTAGTTGATGTATCAGTTCAAATCATAGTAAGTCCAACTTTATGGAATAAGTTGCTGGCGGAGATCGGAAATATGTCGTCTCTTGAAAAGTTTTCTTTTCCTTTAAAACTCGGCTCTTCAAGACTGTTTTACCGGTAAATAATATCGATCGTTCAAATATCTAATTGTGCTTGAGATCAATTGCTTTGTATTATCACTGAAAAGTACCTTAGATTGGCTCTTCGTTGTATTGCTGCTTTATTAAATCTACATTATTATTATTATTATTATTATTATTATTATTATTATTATTATTATTGCAGTGATTTCGAATAATTGCTGAATTTAACAAATTGACATATTTGAAGAGCGGCTAGTTTGAAAATGTATAGTGAAAATATGTCCAAAGCGAAAAACACAACTTTCACCAAGAAATCTCCAGAAATATACCAAGGATGAACAATAGAAAGAGAAACAATTAACTCTCAAATTTCGGTTTGGATTACGGTTTACGGGACAATAAATAGAAATCTTACTTCATTATTTACTGTAACACGAAGAAGCTAGTCGAGCAGAGTAATGAAGTATTGTTCCTTCACTATACGCCAACCTTGATTTACCTTCAAACGGACAAAACTGTCTTTATATTGTCCAGGAAGGCGACCATCATTTGCAAATGTCATTAACGCCTTTTATAGCTGTTGGTGTTTAGCACCGAAATGATGTTCTTCTAATGCCGTCTGTTTCTTGTTATAAAGTCTCTAGGGTATCTCCCCGCAGCTGTATCCTGCCTTTTCATCTCGGCTCTTCTATAGTCCTGCGCCAGGTTGATATCAGAAGTCCTCTCTCTGGTTATTCCCATCAGAGATCCAGTGTACTGTAGTACTTGTAATTGAGTTGTCTTCTTTCTGGAGGACGGGACCAATCCACTTCCGGCGTGTTCTGGCGATGACAGTACACACGTGTTCCTGCTTCCTAGCTTCCAGTAACTGACTGTTTGACATTCTTCTGTTCAATGATTTCTTCCGGATGGATTCTCATATGGATTACCTACCGACAAACAACATCAAAGGGACAAGATACTGGCCAGAGGGATGATGATGATAATATGGAAAATATGTAGGTCAATATAGTGCGGGGGGGGAGGGAGTGATAATGCGCAAAGTCATTAGAACAACGCTATATCAATGTTCGTGTTTTATGGAATACCGTATATTTACCTGATCAATTGGGATAGATCATTATTAGTTTATTGCCTATATTGGTGGGGGGGGGTCGCTTCTGAGTTAGTAAAGAGCCAATTCGAAATCACTGGTGGGTGTCTGATTCGGGATTTGGCAAACATTTCCTGTAACAGAGCAAACCCAAGGACTTACTTTTTCGACTCACAAGATTAGCAGGTATGTTTCAATAGGTAGTTCTTTCATTTAATTAATATAGAGAGGAACGTTTAAACACCCCTGGAGATGTTATATCATCCAAGAGCGACCACCCTCGGGGACTTTCGGCTTCACTTTTTCTTACTCCTTCCCTATGTTTGCGAGGGAGGGGGGGGGGGTAATTACAGCCACTCTGGGCATTACATACTAAGCATATAAAAAGATAAACCTAACACACATAAGAGAAAGGTGTGAGTGCCTGTCTAATAATGGTGTTTGGTGTGGATGATGATGATAATGATGATGATGATGATTGGTGTTTTACGGCCAGGTGTGTGGTGTGGAAGGTATCGTGCCGTAACAGGAACTACATAACCATAATGGAGCTGAGATGGTATTTGAAGGCAGACTTTAATAAAAGAAAAAACTATTTGAAACTTCACACTATAAAATCAGCAATATAGACAAAACTATTTTTGATTATGATCTTTACTGGTACATAATTGCTAACTAACAAATAACTAATATTTTTTAAATATGAAAATGAACTCAAAGTTGTTTACTTATATGATGTGCAAGGATAATGTATGGTCAACCCATTATATAACATCTGTCGATGTGCAGATTCCATAATGTGTTATATTTGTGTCAAATTATGACCACAAAATCAAAGAAACAATTAAAAGTGACACGAAGTTTGAGTAGATTTGGAGCAGATCATCCCGATTAAGCACTTGCCGCCCTCAAATACCCTCCCTGTGATTAATTACCACTTTGGTACCACCGGATACCATATCAAACGTTCAAATATTACCAAGAAATGAGATGATCAGAATATTTCAATATCATATGCTAATGCAATATCACGTGAATAATATCATTATGTTGACCAAATCTGGTATAAAACCTACAAGGTTGGTGCTGTCTAGATCACTGGCAAATTGGACATTATCAAACAATTAGAATGTGGTGTCGCTCCTGTGCTGTCGTAGAGATGTGATATAAAACGGTTTTATGTATCAGCTGATGGATTCATGGATATTGATAGGAAGTCAAAGACCATCCCTGTAGTACAATAGGCAGAATATCCTCAACTGACATCAGTTATATCTAACCGCGTTCACCTGGAGAACATTGATAACACATAAGCTGATGATACATCTCTTGTGGTGCTTTACCTGATATCAGAGCTAATGTGATAAGAGACGAGTGAGACAAGATGATATCAGTCACGTCAACTCATATAATACGACATTGTTCCAGCATCGTCTCCTCAATATTATGCTCAGAATCAATATCTGATCAATACGGAGAAAGGTCGTGAATGATCCATGGTCTGTTTCTATCACATAAAACACACACCCTTCAGTAGTGATAAATACGGAATAATGTTTATATTGAGGTCATCTTTGGGACTAGCCAATTCTCAGCCACAATGGGAGACTGACCTAAAATATAAATATTTATATTTAGAGGTTTTTAAAACACTTTTAAATAAAGTGACCAAATATCATTAAAGAAAACAGAATTATTATTAAATGAATAAATAGAGAAATTTTAGAGAAGCTTTTTTAATTAATTACAATATGTTAGTACACTTAATGGATGCTAAGAGTACACTTTGGATCTTAGATTCCAATGTGTCCGTTATGTTATGGTTTTTACTGCATATCAATTTATCTACCCAGTTGACAAATTGTTTTGCCATCACTTAAAAAAAAAAACATTTGGCATGTGTGTGTATGTCCGCGAGCGAGCGCGGGGGAGCGTGTGTGTGTGTGTATATATTAAATTATCATAATTCTCCTTGATTTGTGACTCTAAAATTAGAATTTTGCTATTCAGAAAGTAGGCTCTAATCACATCGCATAAGCACCAAAACCTAACGAACAGGAAACCATTCCGACAGATCTACTATAATACTTCCAAATAAGGAAAGTAATGTACTTTTAATTGGATAATATTTATAAAGGAAATTGATTTTATCCCAATTTTGAACAAAAACATCCTTGTGGGTTCATTCCCTCTTAAACTTGAATGGTTCAGTGATATAATACAGGTCACATTAACTGTTCAGACATATGTGTCAGTGATAAGTCTGCAAAATCACAACTATCTCTACTTCGTATCTCTAAATCAGTCATGGATATTACACGCGACAATATCAAAAACAAAATACTGTCACATGTCATACTTTAACTGAGGAGAGATTAGAATCTCATATAATAGAAAATGTACACAAGAGATAATTATGTTTATTTTTAGCTACATCGTTTTAATTAATTTCGTATGAAGCTAGTGAGTTGATAATCCTAATCTAGTTGATAATAACAGAATAGATAATCCAGCAAAGGTCATTGGCTTAGCCAGTGACAAGTCTCTGGATACTTCTCCAATTAATTACCCAGTCATTGTTTCTCTTCCAAGTGACAATAATTAATGTTTTCTAATTGTTCTTCTATAATACTTCCATCATGATCATCATAAGATTATATAAAAGATGAGCTAAAGCTGTTAATATTTATGTATATTTCAGGATATGACATTATATTTTACGTCACTGTTTCTAGTGAACTACTCGTGTGCTTTGATGTATTACCTTGGAATGCTAAAGTTAACGTTGGCCTGTTGTTTCGAAGATTCTCTCATTCTGATATCATCTTAGCGTGACAATATAAATTAGATGTTCATATCAACTGAACAATTGACGGATAATGAATAAAATAGTGTAAATTAATGTTCAATAATATTATCTGTAGATTTTAAACATTATCTGCAAGTATACCTGTCAAAATCCAGCTTAATATAACCAATGCTATTATTTATTATGTCCAAGATTAACGAGATATATTTAAGATATGTATTAAAATATTTTCGCTATTTACATTTGACTCATTTTGTAACTGAGATTTGGTCAATTAAAAAATAACAACTGTAATTAATTTGATAAAGTTATCATCTATGGCTCACTTCTAATACATTATCAGTATTTGTTTTGTTGTTGTTCTTTATGATCAACAACTACGGTTTATTAATTTAATAAGAACAGATTAGACAGAGTCTAACTTAAGCTTAATTATGGTTTAATAAAAATATCCCCAAGTGTGTCCTTAATTGTTATCTATCTATCTATCTATCTATCTATTTATCTATCTATCTATCTATCTATCTATCTATCTATCTATCTATCTATCTATCTACTTATATATATATATATATATATATATATATATATATATAACACTGCGTCTAATTATTTTATAACATTATCACGCAATATTTATATAATACTTTCATCTATTATACAAATCACAGTTATAAACATTTAGGTTGCAATAGAGTAACATCAGACTAATGGAATAAAATATTTGGACTTTAATGGCCTCTCTTAATAACTATTTTGTTTTATCACACTTCATTATGTTAATACACCTAATACAATTAAGATAAGCCTGGAATTGTTTTAATTAAACACTTAATCATTAAGAAATATTCCAGTGATATAACTGGAATACCACTGAGCAACCCCAATATAACTGTCTGCAGAAGCTTTAATCCCGGATTCCTGCTAAAACTTGTGTCTGTTGTTGAGTTGAGTTATTTAGCTTCAGTTTTTGGCCACGACTGGAATATGTGGCCGGGGAGCTATTCGCGAAGGAAACACATCCCACAAATACAGCTATGAACTGGATTCGACAACACAGACTGGATACAGTTAAAAAGCAAAGAAAGTGTACACTGAAATTTAAATGAATCTCACCCATTTTTGTGGGAACAAACCTTCTGTGTACCGTTATATTTTCCGTCCTGTGTCTGAACATTATCCTCTGGAAAGATTTGTCCAAAATAATCTAGCCAAATAGTATTCGTTGTAAAATATCTGCATCCGTAAAGTACGTCTACTGATAAAATCTATATATAATCAGTAAGTTATCGGATACAAATATATGTTTAGTCCATTTGAACCGTGAAATAGAAATGTCATGCAGTCTATCTTATTAAGCAGTTTATTTGATTTAATCAACACTCGCGTCTATTCTGGAACCAAGAAAAACCATGAAGTTGTCGGTGATTACACGGGATTTATCAGAAGGACAGTAATTAGCTGTTTGTGTCAATTATGGCTTATTAGCCACTAGCTATATAATAAAAAAAAACATTTATGACTAGAACTGATAACCGTAATAAATAACAAAAACATGGTCACCATATGTACCATTATTAGCGCAGTCTTGTATATTATGATAACATACTTTACCGTACTATAAAGACTTATTAATTATTTAATGACCAACTTCATGGTTTAGCCTTACACTAACTGTCTATTGTTATAGCATTATTGTAAAACATTTACAGTTTACTCTAGTTGTCAAGCTGATTTATTTCGCTAGTTTATTTCCATAACGTCATCAACCGTCTCGGCCAGATGATACGGCCACTGTCATTACCAGAAGACGTTAGAAGTTGATTGGTTGCACGATCCGGAAAGACGACATAACAAGGTTACTGGTACTAAAAGAAAACAAAAACAATAGAGAACGTCTAACAATCTGACATCCGGAACACGGACACGGAGAAGAGAACGGTGGGATAGATCTGGAATAAGGTCACTGCTCTCCTAAAAGCCAGTTGGTGTAATATGTAATGATGACGTTTAGATATGATCGTCTAATCAATAGGTGGTGATGACAATCATTCTATCATTTAACTATCATCTAAACTGATTTGATCATCAAGAGTTCTATTAAAAGTTTATCTAGTAAATACGCTTCTGTTAAAATAGTAAAACGTGTCCTCTTCCCTCCTCCTACTGCAAAATGTCAAAGTTCACTAAATGCTCTGATGTTTACAAGATAAATCATACTCAGAAACCTTTAGCTTCAGTCTTTATAAAGTGAAGACTTGGATGGAGACTTGGATGGAGAAATCTGATCTATTTTAAAGATTCACCAGTAAATGACAAACGGAAGAGATATGAAATTAGACGATGAAGATAATCTAATTACATCTGACAGAGATAATATGATAACATCATTTCTTTGATGTCAGTTACGTTACAGTGTTCAGGTAAAACTGTTTACTGGTGATGATACAAGTATCATGGAGAAAATGATATTAATGATTACTGTGATAATGATGACGTCATTCGACGACGATGATGATAATGATGTTTGTGAAAATCGTAATCGAAATCAGCAATATTCTGTATGAATTAGCAGTATAATTATTATATCATGTGTTTGTATGATAATATATGATACTACTGCCCGAATAATTGTGAGTAAAGAGAAATACTAGTAATACTACTAGTAATAATAATAATATTAAAAATATATACTGTTAACTGCCACTACAGAATAGCTTGTAATTATAATCTTACTATTACCAATACTACTGTCAATATAATCATAAGCAAAAAAAAACAATAACTATTTGTACTACTACTACTAATACTACTGCTATTAATAATAATAATAATATTAATAATAATAAAGACTCAATTTATAGCCCTTAAAAGCTTAAGCCATTCAAAAACGTACGTTGGAGTGTTTTATATATAATATATATATATATATATATATATATATATATATATATATATATATATAGAGAGAGAGAGAGAGAGAGAGAGAGAGAGAGAGAGAGAGAGAGGGGGTCCAATATATTTATACTAATAACTTGGATTATTAACAAAAATGATAGATGCTGGACATGTCGTGAATGTTTTTGTAAACACTCAGGTTTGTTAATGTACATATTTATATCGTCATAATACTTATATCGTGATAAGCATCATCCATGTTAATATCAACACATTTAACAGAGAAATGATCCGACAATGCAGTTGTTAGAGTCCTGTGTAACAAACCTCAGGATACGAGTTCGAATCCAACTCTTATAGTAAGCTATATGTTCTACGTGTAAAATATGTTAAACAAAAAATTCACTGATATCGAGGCCACGAGAGGTTTCAACACCATCAGATCATTAACCCTTCATTGTCTTATCTGATATGAAAACTAATGAGTATTGGAATGACTATATCAGCTTCAGTATAACTAATCGGTAATATCGGGTTTCGTATTTAAAGTGTTTTCTGAACATAGTCCGACAAACGCTAATTATCTATAAGATGTAGTCATATTACAGAATGTAAATAATTTATAACAGATGGGATTGAAAAGTATGATCACAGGTGAGGGACGGTTTTCCAAGATTATATCCAGTTATATGACGTGATATTTAAACATCACTTTCCATGTTCAGTTTATGGAATAATGAATGACGTAATCATACACCAAATAAAACATCATTATCATACATTCTTAGTCAATCACGGAAATGGACAGATGTGGATAGAAATGGACAGATGTGGACAGATGTCTGGGCCTGAAATAGAACAAACTGTTGGCAATCCCTTTTACCGACAATGACAAGGATAACTTTGGCAAGATGGTACAGACTAAATTGGCTGCTAGCACCTTAATACATCAGATTATCTGTTCTTTTTAACGTAATTGAAAACTAAAACTCTTCTTGGTAAATGCTTATTTTATAATAAAAACTGGATATATGACTGAATACTTTTGCATAAAAGCACACAGCTCTATTTCTGGTCATATTAAACAGCCTTATAATGTTGATGAATGTACCATTATTTTGGTGCAATATAGCAATGAACATCTTGCTATTGATATTTTTTTTGCTCAATTCATGTTTTATATCCGAATTTTAGTGGGAAAGAATACAAAATCATTGAAAATGTAAAAGGGCAAATTGCAAGTAGAATATTTTCACCCCTTTTACCCCTTCATTTATAATTGTATACCCCTTCCATTAAGGCCTATTTTAACACAATACATCCATGAAAATGCTTATAAATGCTCTGTTGTTTCATAATTAATATAAACACTACAGCATTAATAATCAAACTTTCACCTTCTTCTCCTTGAGCTAAAAGCTGTATAGATAATTGCTGAAATAAAGATTTATAAAACGTCTTCTTATTTATATCCGGATCATATCAGTACAAATGGAAACGTAACTTAAGTCTAATTACCAATTTATGGCAAAAATACATAATCGCACATAATACACTTGATTAATCTTCAGAATCTGTTATTAAAAATAAACAAATAACACAGCCAATCAACAGGATCTGCAATATCCGGAATATTCAGACTTTGAGTATCATTTGTAGATCAAATTTGGTGCATAACAGAAAACAGGAATGGGATCTAAATAGCTCAAGAAGTTTAATTATATTTAACATAATAAATGAGTATTCTGAACTTCTTATGGACACAATCTTTACCTAAAAAGAAACCTTACAAATATAATCGTTTTACTCAAAAGTATGTGTGGTCAAAGTAATTACCGATACATGCTTTGCTGATATTGTCTCCGAATATAATAATAATAATAATTCAAATGAATTGAGTTTTTAATTATGACATTCAAGGCTAACTTTAGTCTCCTTGTCATTAATAAAACCCTGTATTATAATTATAGTTTGTATAGCAGACATTAGGTCTGATTTGAAAATATATAGAACGGCAATTCCGCCATAACCGTCTGCTAAAGCGCCGATGTAAATTGTTATAATAGTGACGAGTATGTCATAGTATTTATTGGATTTGTATGTTTATGAGGTATTTGACCCTCCAGCAAATATCACAAGGCACATTATGCTGCGGTTGTTGCAGAGTTCCGTTTTCGAGGGGGGAAGGGGGCCTATCTTTCCTGGTCCCCGCATTGAAGAAAAGTTAATCTAGAGCTGTATATTCCATGTACTATTTGCGTCTTTGGAGGGACGCCGTTTAGGTGTCTGGCCTGGTTATCCAGCATTTAAATGACTGTAGCAGACACAGTACGCTCTTAAAGCATTATAAGTACTCCTGACTCAGGAATAGAAACACTGCATCGTATCTCGAGCGGTGGCATTGGACACAGTTCGCGCGGTTGGTGTGTTTTATATATAACAAGTTTAGTTGTATATATAATGCACCTTGGTTGTATGTGGGAATATAATTATCTTTCCTAGGTCCAGTTATGTCCAGTTTGTACTATGACATTCAAGATTAGCTCTAATCTGCTTGTCATAAATAACATTTAAGAACTACAATAATTAGAATAGCAGAAATTAGGTCAGGTTTGAAAATGATAACATAGTTCAAACAGTATCGAAGCTATGACGCGCTATTACGGTCTGCTTCAGCGCAGATGCCAGTCTTTTAATAGCAATTAAGCTAAACAGTTTTAATAGTAGTCGCTTCGTGACGCCTGCCCGTTGTAAAAACTGATCTTTGAAGACAATGACAATTGGGTTATATAGTTTGTATAGTATTTTGAAGAAAGATACAGCAATTGAAAAATAGCTATAAATAGGGCTGCTTAGATAATTAATCTAAACATTCTCACTACTGCCGTGATCTGACTTGGGTGTTCTACTCCCAAACTCCACGGTTGTAGGTGATTCGTATTTTGATTTTGCTTGGCGGCTTAGGGACTGGTGAGACATTACAAGTCGCCACTCTGGATTCAGTCCCCTGAAGAAACGTCCAGAGTTTGAATTCACGGTTCGAGATTCTCTGCCTGTGCTTTATTATACACAGCTAAAAAAACACACACACACACACACACATATATATATATATATATATATATATATATATATAATAGTAATTCTTCAAAATTGGATAATGTTCATGTAACATAACAGTGTACAGTTATAAGGTATTATTAATATTTCATTTAAAGGTATTCACTAATTAACAATTAATTTAATATATAATATACACGATAAACCTCAAACACTATTATCAATTTCAGGAAATTTAAACTGCCATGGTTATAGTTAATTGTTAAAAATCTAACATCACCTATATTATAATAACAATAATGTCCATCACATAAATATAATGAGATAGAATATGCCTGTATTTATCACATAGCACTACTACATAAACGAGGCATTTCGTATGGAACTGGGGGTATTTTCAAGGCTTTCAGGCTAGATCGTTTTGCAAGTAGCTAAGTCAAGTCAAGATATGGATCATTTTGTAAGCTGTTCACTGAAGCACCCAATGAGTGGTTCAATAAAGAACCAATCAGAACATACTGGTGGATGTATTAATAATTCATTGGAACCATTCTTGAATTCTAAAACAATAGACGAAGTTTAGTTTTTCTTCTCACAATCAATTAACCATACTTATCAACTGCATGTTTTTTGGAGAACTACCCATGAAGAAGGTGACAATAAAGAATATGGGGATAAAATATTGGAAAGTGAAAGTTGTACTATAGACATTTTTTCATATAAATTCTGATTGCTCGAGTATATATATATATATATATATATATATAAACAGATTCATTACAATTCCCCACTGACAATTCTCCACTCTAGCAATTCCCCACTATGACAATTCCCCACTGCACAATAACCCACTTGGACAATTCCCCACACCATAATGAAATGTTGGATAATTCCCCACTCTAAAAGTGTCTTTTGCGTGTTTATCAGAGTATTATTGATCTTGGTCCACAAAGAAGCCACAACAACTATTTTCCAATTGCACACGAAGCCATGACAAGATCGGTTCTAACTAAATGCCAATTGTACACGAAACCATGTGACAAGATGGGTTCAACTAATTGCCAATTGCAAACAAGGTGAGGTCTTAAAAGGGGGCAAGTATACCTGGTTCATCAGTGAGCTCCGGTGGCCTAGCGGTACTTGGTGCCAACGGTCGCAGGTTCGAATCCCGTTAGAGGTCGAAACTTTCCCAGGGATTAATTTCTCGGCTCACTACATCGTGGGTGGCTGACCACGTTAAATGGCGCTGCCGTCTCCACTGAATTATTTAAAATAAAGGGGGACGTTAAAAAATCCCTGAGGACGTAAAACACTTTGGCAGTGACCACCCTCAGGGTATTTCGGCTCCATCTTTCCGTACTGCTCCCCTGTGATTGGTGGGGGAGGAGGTTTCTCAACCACTCGAACATAGAGGCTGTGCTGATTAAGCGACAGCCTAGGGATTCTCCCCGAACAACAAAACCAACAAAACCAAACCTGGTTCATCACTTATTCTCTGATAGATATTTCTCAATACATGCTTCACTTATATTCAACAATGGAGATCATCAAAAATCAACGTGGTGGTTTCAAGCTAGTACACGAAGGCTATATGTACACTAAGAAGTACATCCTGAAGAATGTCAGATGGGAGTCTGCCAATCGCTAGGCATTCAGCTGTAAAGGAGGTCTCACTATAGATGATGAGGTAAATATTGGAGTTTGGGGTAAAAAAACATTAATTTAATAATTGATGTCATTACTAATGATCATTTCACTTCTTATATTTCCAGATGAAGACTGTTATAGGCTCCACACCAAATAGCTATGATCCACAGGAGCATTCCGTTGCAGTGATCAAACTACGGGCAACACCCAAGGAACATGCTACAGGCGCACGTGGTACACTGAGTCAACTACTAGAGGATCACACTACTGAGATCCCCGTAGAGATGCGTGCTGAATTCTGTAATCCTGATACTGTGAATCGTTCTCTCAGGCGGGATTGTGCCAAGACTATGCCCAAGAACCCTGCTTCGCTTTGTGACCTCACACTTGATGAGGAGTGGACAATCACTAGTGACCATGAACGGTTCCTCATCCACGACAGTCCTCTGATAGGATGTTAGTGTTTGCTAATAACAGTGGCCTGCGTCAACTCGCTAGTACTGACTCCTGGTATGTGTATGGAGTATTCAATATTGCACCACGACAATAAACTGTTCCCTGTCATACAAGACAGATGTACAGAGCTCGGTTCCCAGCCTGATCCCACAACCATCACCCTTGACATCGAGCAAGCTGTAATTAATGCTGTGATTCTTGGTCTTGTACAACGATATAGAGATAAGGAGGACGTGAAACTCTTCTGTGCCATGCTAGGTGGACTCGCCTTTTTACTAGTGGATGATGTTCCTGAGGATATGACATATCTACCGGAGCACACACCAGAAAGACTCGAACCTCTCCTATGTGTCCGGCGCCTTCCGTCGTATTCAGCTCCCACAACTTCCAGATGGATCCATCCCTCCACTATGGATGTACCCACCACCCACCACCCACATGGAACGTCCATTACTCTTGAAGGGGGATCAAGACCCAACAACATATGCGATGGATGGAACAACGCCTTAGCAAAGCTAGTTGGACATGCACACCCTACCATCTGGAGAGCCATTGAAAGCATACAGAATGATCATGCCCAGGTTGCCACTTCCCCCCCCCCCTACTACGTGACCTGAGTGGTGAGCAACCAGCAAAACCTGTAACACGTCACACCCACAAACTCCAGTCAAATCTGCACAAACTGTGAAAGGCGTGACAAGACCGTCCCAGTCTTACTTAAGGGCATTGGCCATTGTATAAGTTTTAAATAAATAAAGCCGTTTTATATGGCAATACTAATGAAAATTAATGTTGGTTAAAGTTTAATAAAAATATACTAAGTCGTGGATTGGGGAATTGTCCGAGTGGGGAATTGTCCTAGTGGGAAATTGTTCAGTGGGGAATTGGCCATTTACCAAGTAAAACACGTGGTATGACTCCGGGTAGACTGGATGTTAACAATTTGCGAAGTATGAAGTATGAAAGTTAATCTGGTCTACAGCTTTAGCACACTGTAAAATAAAATAGAACATATTTGTAGTTCATAGTTTCTTTGACCCATCAAGTGTTGTTTTTTGAAAGTTCAATGTATCTTTTTAAAACCAATTGTTGGTTGTTTCTTCATAATACTTTATAACTGCGATGAAGAATGATACTTTCCAATATTTTATCAATACAGTAGACAAAACGTATGGCAAGGTGGCTCTAATTCACACGTAAACGCGTCTGACAATCGGCCAACATACCTATTCAGAGTGAGAGATCAATGACAAAAATAATTGCCAATTACCGTCAATAATTGAATATTATTGCTTAATGCCATCAACTCTGGCGTTAAAACACACAATTGATAGCTGAAGCTGTATAACATTTAACAGACACGACAATAAGCTGTTAGTGTTATTACGGGGTATTGCCGACAAATATTCAACGATGAAATGTTCCATGGACGCAGACATCTTTCGAACTCTTCGTAATGGAGTTTCTGATGTGGCGTTTCCGATTAGGTTCCGGGGTTAATCTCCACCGAAATCTTTTCACCAACAAGTCCATTCTCCAGTGAACAACAATTTCCTTGACCCTATTCGCCACCGATGGTTGGGTATATTAATCACACATGATCCATGCATGTAACGTAATTTGCAGTGAAATAATTGATTTTATAGATCTGTTACTGGCATTTGACAAACAATGTTCTGTGAAATTATATCGTGGGAGTTAACTATAAATGATAATATCAAACACAACATTCCAAAACATTCCCGTGTGAAGTACAGGTTTCCAACCAATAATAGATATTCCTAAATCATGACTTCTACCTCTGCTAGCTCTACATCAGTATCTGATTAGAATCCACTCATTCATAAATCATTATCTTTCTGGGCCCAATCAGATCTACATTAGTATCCGACTCAATCTCCCCATAAGTGGATCAGTATCTGTATAATATATCCCTCTGTAAACCAATATCTACAATTAGTCTAGTCCCTAATGCTCAAATATACTGTTTATTTTTTCTTGGAGATTCGAAAGACTAAACTATAAGACACACTGTTTGCATCTATTCCACAAGACGTCTAATTTTGATGATTAGTTGTATATTTTCATCTATCCAGGAAACTTTAAGGACATCAAGGCCATCGTTTGATATCAGACATATCATTTACCACATAAAGCTTGATATCATACTGCCCTTTGAACGTATCTATGTCGTCAAAATGTCCACACAAATAAAGAGATAAACAAATTATGGTCCCAAATATTGTTGCGTTGTCGACGATGAGGACAGTTACACTGGAAGCTCACACGTTGAATGAGTTAATAGTTGGATAGTTGGTGATGAGTACCCAAGTGTTATCACTTATTATTATGATACTAAATGATAATTCGGTACAGCTAGTCAATACAGTTCGAAACCGAATGTTTTGCCAATATATGATGAGGTGCATGTCGTCATGGCAGCCTTAATATTACTAGGACTTTCAGTTGGAAATCTTGCCAAGACGAAGCTCGGATGGAGACTGATATCTATGGTTTTGCGACAAACTACACAGATTCTCAAATGCGCACACTACAAATATTCACTACGAGCGTACATTTGTTCATACACAGAACTGTTTGAAATGATTCCGGAACAATTAGTGTGTGTGTGTGGGGGGGGGGGGTTACTAAAAGATGCCTGCCTAGAAACACCGACTAAGACCAGAATATACACGTAAAGGTTGAGTCTGTGATTCACGTTAATAATCATCTACTGGAAAATATGATCTCAAGTGATATAATCAACAAGTTGCACGAGTGGCAGGACTAGAAGTCCAAAAATGTGCTGCTTCAGATCCATTATTAATTATGTTCTTCGAATGGAAAATATTCTACACTTTATAGTCGCATCCTGAAATGTTGGATGAGCTAATTCCAAGCTCTTCTTTGCAATAGATAGAATTAAATATAAACAAAATTATAGATTAGATCGAGCAGAAGATGTACGAATATAATATTGCAATTGGTAACTACAAGATCAAACAGTCACCAAGAGTTCTCTACTCCAACTGTTGTTATGTAGTGACTAATGTTATTACTACCCTTGACATTTACATGTAGTAAGCATTGCAAGAACGGATGATTCAGAAGAAGAGAAAAAATTTTATTACACGATATCATAAATACCAATGTTACAGTAATAGGAATCACCCATTGAATTATTATCTATGTGATCATTGATTAAATCCATTCACATCGTCATGTCAGATGGCAAAGGTTATTAAAAAAGTCAGTTTTAACTAGACATGCCTGGACCATGACAGCCATGCAAATCGCGCTGAACGTTACTTAGTTTAGTGGCATATATCTATTTGATGAAGTCTATGCCATTCCTATTAAATGCAAAATTATGATCTGGAGATCACATACCCTTAATGGACTATAAAAACCCAACTATAGTTGGTAAATAGCTTATACACAGCTTTTCAGTAAGACATTTATCGGCCACTATACGCCTAAAGCGCCATGCAACACAGTGATTCTTAGACTTCTAACCCGAGATAGTAGTGTGAAATTCGTCCGCAAGATGGCGCCGGGGATAATATCAAATCAATGATCACACAAACAACCACAATACGATGAGTACATTCCTATCACACGACAAGACGGTTTAACAAAATACATAACATAGATAATTCTGAACTACATCCAAATTTTATCCAAACTAGTCATTACCTCAGCTAACAAGAGGATGCTTACACATTAATGGTTTGTCTTGCCATGGTTTGAGCATGGCGAAATCTAAGAGACTTATTATAGACGTATTTCGCACTTAACACAGATGTACTTGTTTTGTTTTGGCCTCTTCAAATAGCATGCCCTAAGAGTACGTCTACAGGTTGTGTATGATGTTAGGCAAGCGCTTCATAGCTTGTTTAACTGGATCCACGCCAGAATGGATACCACAAGGATAACAAGGTTGAAATCACAAAGATGCTATTGTAAGTCCAAGAACTTGTCATTCACCGATAGTTCTGTATATCCCATACACAATATAAAATCAGGATTTGGACGATCTTGATGATTGTGACACCAAACTGTATTCTGGCATATATCTTCCGAGAACTAATGTTGAACATTAAATATTATTCAGAGTAAATGATATTAATATTACGCTGAACATATCTTCTACACATATGTTGATCTTAAACAAAGAAGCTTTCGCATTATTTTAAAATATGTTATTAAAGGATGCCTCTAGTGCTCACTACGGCGCTTATAAATTTTATTTTGTGACAAAATATTCCTATTATGACATATTTGTTTCAATAAAATGCCTTCATAATCCATAGTAAGTGAAAAAGGCTGATCATATGTTTTACCGGTTGATTCCTGGGCTCTGCATTGGCGCCAGGAAGCGACGTTAACAAGTTAATTCCTATGATCCCGATGGCTGTCTCGTAGTACACCAGCACGGATCATTGAAGTAGTTGTCAGGTCGATGAAGAAGGCAATCTGGTCTCGTTCAATTGTACTCTGTCTACTCATCGCTAAATTAGTATCATAGTAGTATTACTAGTAGGGATAATGCTAAGTAGTTAAAATCCATATTATTGGTGGTGATGGTGCTGCTGGTAGTTGATGATGATGATTGATGTTTTACGGCCACTTTTGAGCACATGGTAGGCTAAATGGGCTGAGCGACCTCCGAAGGTACTGGAGCCAAGTCAAAGATGAAACACCCTTCAGATATGCCCACGCCGAGATTAGAATACGGATGGTAGTAATCTGTGGTCCAACACGCTACCGCTAGACCACGGAGGCGCCCTGATAGTGGGGGTGGTAGTAGTAATAATAGTAGCAGTAGTAGTTGTTGTTGTGATGGTGGTAAATAATTATAATTGGTGGTGGTAGTAGTAGTGGTTTTGGTGGTAAGTAGTAAACGGTTGTGATGTTGGTAGCGATGGTGGTAATAGTAGTAGTTGTTGTCGTGGTCGTGATGGTGGTAAGTAGTTAGATGTGACAGTTGTGGTAGATGAAGTGGTGGCAGTACTGGTGATGGTGGTAAGTAGTTAGAACTGGCGGTGGTTATATTTCTAGTGTTTATAGTGGTAAGTAGTTAGATGTGGTCGTGGTAGTGGTGGTAGAAGTAGTGTTAATGGCGGTAAGTAGTTAGATGTGTTAGTAGTGGTGGTGGTATTAGTGTTGATAGTGGTAAGTAGTGAGATGTGGTCGTGGTAGTGGTGGTAGTAGTAGTGTTGATGAAGTAAGTAGTTAGATGTGATGCAGCGGTAGAAACGATGAAGGTAGTAAGTAGTTAGACTATAATAATAATAATAATAATAATAATAATAATAATAATAATAATAATCTGTGGTTTATATAGCGCCACAATCGATTATTGTTGTTCTGGGGTACTACATAAATATCGAACAGATCAGATTGCCAGTTAAACAGTTAAAATATACACACATTTAAGATTTAAGAATATCGAACGTAAAAAGGTTAATGTTAAGATTATATTTAAATCTATTTATTATATTATTACAATATGGTGTGGTATTTTATTTTATAATGTGTGTTATGTATACTGGAATGATTGACAAATACACGTCTTAAAGTTAACGTACGATCTAAACATTATGTTTAGTGGATGTAATGGTTGTAGTTGTGGTGGTAGTAGTGATGGTAGTGGTAATAGTAGTAGTCGTAGTAGTAGTAGTGGTGGTAGTAGTAGTAGCAGTAGTAGTGTGGTGGTGGTAATTAGTTAGAAATTGCAACAGTGGTGTTATTAGTTGTAATGGTGATAATACTAATTGGAGATATGGTAATGATGGTAGCAGGTCTAGTACCAGTGATGGTGGTAGCAGTTTTAGTACTAGCGATGGTGGTAGCAGTTCTAATACCAGTGATCCTTGTAGCAGTTTTAGTAGCAGTAATGGTGGTAGAAGTTATAGTACTAATGATGGTTGTAGCTGATTTTGTAGCAATGATGTTGGTAGCAGTTCTAGTAACAATGATGGTGGTAGCAGGTTTAGTAGCAGTGATGGTGGTAGCAGGTTTAGTAGCAGTGATGGTGGTAGCAGTTTTAGTACTAGCGATGGTGGTAGCAGTTCTAATACCAATGATCCTTGTAGCAGTTTTAGTAGCAGTGATGGTGATAGCATGTTTAATAGCACTGGTGGTGGTAGCGGGTTTAGTAGCAGTAATGTTGGTAGCAGTTTTAGTAGCAGTAATGGTGGTAGAAGTTCTAGTACTAATGATGGTTGTAGCTGATTTTGTAGCAATGATGTTGGTAGCAGTTCTAGTAACAATGATGGTGGTAGCAGGTTTAGTAGCAGTGATGGTGGTAGCAGGTTTAGTAGCAGTGATGGTGGTAGCAGTTTTAGTACTAGCGATGGTGGTAGCAGTTCTAATACCAGTGATCCTTGTAGCAGTTTTAGTAGCAATGATGGTGATAGCATGTTTAATAGCACTGGTGGTGCTAGCGGGTTTAGTAGCAATAATGTTGGTAGCAGTTTTAGTAGCGGTGACAACAGTAGCAGTTTTAGTAGCTATAAAGGTAGTAACCGGCTTAGTAGCAGTGGTAGTGATAGCAGTTATACCTATATTGATAATAGTAAAACATTCTCCTTTATAATCTCACTCACATTTTCTATCCAAAGGGTTAAAAGCCCAAGAAAGATTTAATTGATGTTTTTTGTCGTTTTCTTATTTGCCATTTCATCTTTGCGAATTTCAATGTGACTTGGAGCCCTAAAATATGTGTAATTTTTAACGAGAAAGGGAAGCCTCCTTGAGGACGTAAGAAGGAGCTTCAGAGTAATTTCTGAGGATTAATTTTTAATAAGACCAAAAAACGCTAATAAATCACATTTAATACACGATGTACAATTACAGTTTCGGGCCATTTTAGAGCTATAAGAAATGACACCATTTCCTCTTCGTAAACGGATGATACACTATTTACTCAGTATTTATAACGTACTAAAAACATCACTTATAGTCCAGTTTATGTTTCGAATCCGCTACTTGTTGCATTCGATATATGAACATCTACTTCTTCACTGAACCGTTCACTGACTGGTTCATCTCTCTCTCTGAATGGACGCCTTTAAAGCAGCACACGGTACATTGTTGTATGATCAATGCTCGCATTACCATTATAATTACATTTTTCTGTTGGACATTACATTGTTGTGGTGACATTAACGATGGTAGATATTTAATATTGTCTAATATAGCATTTTTCGGCCAGTCTTTCATGGAAATTGACAACACATAGTGTAATAAAAGTGGGTATATGTGAAAGTGTATGTGTTAGTGTGGGTGTTTGGCCTTCCTTACCTCCATATATATATATATATATATATATATATATATATATATATATATATATATATATATATATATATATATATATAATGGTTATTTTGTGGCTGCAGTGATAAAGGCGTCCTTAACCCAGTTTTCAATGGCTGTTAAGTGTATATTTATTTGTATCACAATCTACGATTGTGTCCCAAATATGTACTACTGGTCTATATTAATACAAAGGATTTCTTGTTGAATGTTGTATTACTTTGTCAATATTATCACGACTGGATCGTTTACTCAAACATTACTCATCAAAAGTAGACATCTTTCCTGAGAGCTATTAGAACACTGATATAATTGTCTTATTTAAACACCTTGTTCATCATTATTATATTCCTTATAAGAACTGATATCGTTCTAAAACCGTTATTACTGTGACTGTAGTATTTCGATTCGCCTATTCCTTGACAATGATTAATGTCAGATGACTGAAAATTTTGTTCATTTACTTTACTCCTGCACACGCACACACGCACACGCACACGCACACACGCACACACACGCACATATATATATATATATATATATATATATATATATATATATTAGTTGGAATTGTTATTTACTTAGTTAATTAGTTAAATTTGTTGATAGGCTGATAGGTTTGTACTTAGTTAGTTTGTTAATTAGCTAGCTGGCTATGTTGATAAATTATTAAAATATGTATATGGGGGGAGTTCCTTTGTAGTTGTTCTTCCTCCGACTCTAAGCCAATAGATAACAACTTATTGTAATTTGATTATATTTTGTGTGTTTCATGTTTTGCTGCTTATTTGGTATTACTACAGTACCTTGAATCTTCAAATACTTGCGGGTAATATGCTTAAGACGATATAACTAGTTAATGTATCTACAAAGGAGCTTAGTTCTCCGTACATCAATAACCTCGCGATGTAATATCTAAATTCGAAGATTTCTAATAACAATAATAATAATTTTTTTTTAAATATTTATATCCCACTGATTGGTTCTTCCTCTTCTATGATGACACTTGATGTTTGCTAAATACTAAAGATCTGTTTGTTGTTATCTACATCAGACCAATAAAGAGTCACCAGAAATGTGACTTGTTGTCTATATGATACCAATAAAGAGTCACCAGAAATGTGACTTGTTGTATACATCAGTCCAATAAAGAGTCACCAGAAATGTGACTTGTTGTATACATCAGTCCAATAAAGAGTCACCAGAAATGTGACTTGTTGTCTATATCATACCAATAAAGAGTCACCAGAAATGTGACTTGTTGTATACATCAGACCAATAAAGAGTCACCAGAAATGTGACTTGTTGTCTACATCAGACCAATAAAGAGTCACCAGAAATGTGACTTGTTGTATACATCAGTCCAATAAAGAGTCACCAGAAATGTGACTTGTTGTATACATCAGTCCAATAAAGAGTCACCAGAAATGTGACTTGTTGTCTATATCATACCAATAAAGAGTCACCAGAAATGTGACTTGTTGTATACATCAGACCAATAAAGAGTCACCAGAAATGTGACTTGTTGTCTATATCAGACCAATAAAGAGTCACCAGAAATGTGACTTGTTGTCTATATCATACCAATAAAGAGTCACCAGAAATGTGACTTGTTGTCTATATCATACCAATAAAGAGTCACCAGAAATGTGACTTGTTGTCTATATCAGACCAATAAAGAGTCACCAGAAATGTGACTTGTTGTCTATATCATACCAATAAAGAGTCACCAGAAATGTGACTTGTTGTATACATCAGACCAATAAAGAGTCACCAGAAATGTGACTTGTTGTCTACATCAGACCAATAAAGAGTCACCAGAAATGTGACTTGTTGTCTATATCATACCAATAAAGAGTCACCAGAAATGTGACTTGTTGTCTACATCAGTACCAATAAAGAGTCACCAGAAATGTGACTTGTTGTCTATATCATACCAATAAAGAGTCACCAGAAATGTGACTTGTTGTATACATCAGACCAATAAAGAGTCACCAGAAATGTGACTTGTTGTCTATATGATACCAATAAAGAGTCACCAGAAATGTGACTTGTTGTCTACATCAGACCAATAAAGAGTCACCAGACATGTGACTTGTTGTCGCTTTTCCTTAGCGTTCATGTCTCGTTAAGCAGTGCCATCTAATGGCACGTTCTGGCTTAGGCTCCAGTGGCCAGCTGAGGCCTGGTTATGTGACTCCGGTAAGCTAGCCCTCCGCCCTCTCTCTCTCTCTCTCTCTCTCTCTCTCTCTCTCTCTCTTCCCGTGTGTGTGTGTGTGTGTGTGTGTGTGTGTGTGTGTGTGTTTGTGTGTGTGTCCCCGCTTGTATTTGTATCTACTGAGGAAGCTCGCCACAGACGTCTCTCTCTCTCTCTCTCTCTCTCTCTCTCTCTACTTTCTATTGTATCATCAGTAATCCTATGTCTTGGCATCAGACTAACGGAGAAGTGATAGTCAGTTGATGACAATGAGATGGTTACGCCGAGAGGATCATCCCACTATCCAAACATGAAGATCAGGATCCTGTGGGCATTTCTCGAGTGTCTCTGCTTTTCCGGGTTGACTGGAGGCTGGGACTTATTGTTCCGGACGTTTTCCGAGAAAAATCTCATATTCTTCGGAAACGTTGGAAACATCTCAGATACTATATCGACCAATTGTACGACGTCCGGCAGCGGCGTTCCGGATACAAACACGGGAAATACTCCGGTGGGCGGCGGACGTAAAAACCTATCCTATGTTTGTGAAGACGATATTTCAACCACCGGAAAGAAGGTTGTTTCCTCGAGAGTGGCTCTGGCTATAACATGTCTCGTCTACATGTTTCTCACTGTGCCGCTCGGGGCACTGTACGACAGATACGGCACCTTGAAAACACGCTTTATCGCTATGTAAGTATATGAAAAATAATAGTTTTGCCGTTTTTTGTTGCCGTTGTATCATATGACGTCAGGTTGAAAGGTAATCCCTCTCCGTGTAGACAGGTAATAGTTGACATTTATCACGGCTAAGTTGTTAACAATGGAGAAGGATTGACCGACAAATACATGTTTTCCGTTTATTATATATATATATATATATATATATATATATATATATATATATATATATATGTCATATAATATCACATTGTCATTATAAAGTAAACAGTATCAGTACCGTTGAATCTCCTCTCATAAACTTGGCTAATAAAGCGTTCTATAATCTTTTCGATACTTATTGTTTTAATAATATTCTAAATGAAAGACTATTTAATGAATTTTGTGTTGTCAAACTTGATTTCTGGCTATACGTAGTATGTATAACTAAATAAACCTAAAACCATACATTCACGCTTACAACTGGCCATTAAACCATCAAACAAAAAGATTTTCTATAAAATTTTGATAAGCTCCTAGAAGTCATGCTGACTTGTATATTCATCAGTCGCTACGAACACAAACGACCTTTGCTGAATATCGTATTATGTTTGGGAAATCCGTCCTTTTGTCTCTTCCTTATTTATACCCTCTCTGGTCTCCTACGTTTATTATTCTTTTCCCTAGCTCGAGAGAGAGGGGGGGAGAGGGAGAGAGGGCTGCAAGCTGTTTCTAATAATTTAAATGAATATTAAATGTTACACCTGTTGTCTAAAATGTCATATTATAATAATAGAATCTAGACATATGTTAGTAATTATCACGAACACTCCTCTGCTCGTTTGCCAATTGATCGCCGTAAAAGCAGCCTTAGATAACGAAAACGTGTCTGATCATAATGTCTACTAGAAAAAAAGATAACTAGCTCAGGTAGATAATGCACGCCGTAGAGACGCTGATGCATACAAATGCTTGCCGTAAACCATACCCGATATGGGTGGTATTATTATACGTCAGAAGCGATGTGTTAATCGACTATCTAATGGCTTTCGTCTTAATGAGCTCTCTGATGACCTGCCAAGTGGCTCTAACTACCATCTATAGTTATCCGAGCTGAGTTCATGAACTGTTTATCTAGATATTAGTATCCCGTTAACTCATAGACGGGACTATATTATGTTCTGGTTACCGGGAATCTCCTGTCTACTAACAGAATCTTAGAACGCTTCAGTCTAGGCGAATATTAACCGAGAACAATTGTCCCGTACGATGTGATTAAAGAAGATCAAAGCTTGTCGTTCGGTACATCAGAGAGAGAGAGAGAGAGAGAGAGAGAGACAGAGAGTGAGTGAGAGAGAGAGAGAGAGAGAGAGAGAGAGTATCAGGACTATTGTAGAATCTGTAGAGAGCAATATTCTCGCCAATATATACCATGGCTAATGCCATCTGACGAGTGTCAGTATACGCCATGATGCGGAAGCCCTGTCGTGGCACAGCGCTATGTCCACCATAGAGATAACTTGTGTCTCATGGATAGATAGTTAACTAGCTTACATTGAAGGTTATTTGCTGATAGATAGATAGATAGATAGATAGATAGATAGATAGATAGTTAGTTAGTTAGTTAGTTAGTTGGATATATATATATATATATATATATATATATATATATATTGATAGATATATAGATAGATAGATAGATAGATAGATAGATAGATAGATAGATAGATAGATAGATAGATAGATAGATAGATGGACATTGTGCCGGTCACGCTAGGAATTTGACTAATAAATTACACACACACACACACACACACACACACACACACACACACACACACACACACACACAACACACATAGAAGTAATTTGATAGAATCTTGTTAGACAGATGACTGTCGATGAATACATAGACATAGTTAAACGACAGACATCTAAATAGACGAAACTAGACAGAAATATTCTGGTTGAGAATGAGTAAGAAAACAACATTAGAGTACAAATGGTAGAGTATTAGAGTACAAATGGTACAGTATTAGAGTACAAATGGTAGAGTATTAGAGTACAAATGGTAGAGTATTAGAGTACAAATGGTAGAGTACAAATGTAATATTAGAGTACAAATGGTAGAGTATTAGAGCTAAATGGTAGAGTATAAGAGTACAATATATATATATATATATATATATATATATATATATATATATATATATATATATATATATATATATATAAAAAAAAAATAGATACAAATAACTCTCGAATGGACATAATACAATGTAGTTAGATTAAATGATAGACAATGTAGATGTTGTTCGATGTAGAAATATTAAAGAGATCACAGAAAATCGGTATTTTGTTATTGTCCCACAAACAGTTTGTATTTGAGTGACGTTTGATGTGAATTGGTTGATACGTCTTTGACAGTGTACAGATGCCTCTATTTATTAGCTTTAGTGTACATATCTCATTGTAATTCAGTTACCACATCTAATGTGGTTACAATATTTACTGTAAATCCTAACAAACGATCACTTTATGTTAGCAATGATTCTTAGTCGCGATCAAACCTGAGGTTTTCGTAGCAATATTGTTACATCACATGAGACAGCCTTAAGGCTTCCCGTGACAATATTGTCACATTTTAAGATGCAGCCTTACGGTTTTCCCGTGATAATGCTGCCGCATCATACAGAACAGCCTTAAGGCTTTTAGTGACAATATTATCACAGTTTACGAAGCAGCCTTAAGGCTTCTGATGACAGTATTCTAATGGTTGACGATGTGACCTTAAAGCTTCTTGTGACCAACATCGACCTAATTGAGTAGCAATAACGTGATCAGCATGCCGCATCTTCAGGGTTCAATGCTCTTCAAGGCTACGGCTTTGGATGACTAATGAACTGACTACACACTTTTATTCGTTATTGAATTAGGCGGACAGCCTTGTTATAAGCATTTATCAAGAGTGCAGAAATAGATGATCACAATGAAAGTAAAGAAAAAATCTTCAAAATAGTTTATACTAGTTTCCATCATGAAGCTGACATACCTCAAATAAATAGAACATTTTGTCAATTAATTCTGATTAAACGCGAGTCCGTTATTCAATGATTGTTGACAATTCATAGAGTAATTTCAGTAAAGTCCGGTTCGGTTTGTGGTTGAAGGATATAAAACACTGCAGCAGCCCAGTCAATGGTAGAATTAATAACAGTGAAAAGGTTATGCCACGGAGACAGTATATAATACACTAGCTTAAAACAAGAGGACCTATTATGTCATAGCTCGGCGGAATACAACAAAAAGTAACACAACCGAATACATGCAATATAAAACAATATAATAAGAGTAACGGAAAACACCATAATATAACGCAAAATAAGACAACCGAAAAGAAAATAATACATTATAATATAAAACATATCCCAACATAACAAGATTGAGACATGATAAAACACGAGAGTTTATTACATAATATAATATGACATAACATAACATAGCATCACTTAACAAAACATAAAATGACAAAACATAACATTTCACAATTATGGTAAAAATTAATAAATGGATGACAGTAGTTCACTGGTAGAGTAGTTAACTAGTAGAGTAGTTCACTGGTAGAGTAGTAGTTCACTGGTAGAGTAGTAGTTCACTGGTAGAACAGTAGTTCACTGGTAGAGTAGTTAACTATTGCAGGTGCTAGTGTCTCGGCTCAAGTCATATGGTGATTGTACGTTTAGTGTTGCAGCCCCCACTTTGTGGAATAAGTTGACGGCAAATTTCAGAAATGCGTCGACTCTTGGAAATTTTAAGTCTCTTCTAAAAACACACCTATTTAAAGTCGCTTTCACAGATAAATAATTATTAATCTTTTAAATCATTACAGGGTTTTTACAGACATTATTTGGATATTATTAAATTACATATTATTTGTACAGCGCCTTTGAATGGCTCCTGCTAGTAAGGGCGCTTTATTAAATATACATTATTATTATTATTATTAGTAGTAGAGTAGTTCACTGGTAGAGTAGTTCACTGGTAGAGTACTTCACTGGTAGAGTAGTTAACTAGTAGAGTAGTTCACTGGTAGAGTAGTTCACTGGTAGAGTAGTTCACTGGTAGAGTAGTTAACTAGTAGAGTAGTTCACTGGTAGAGTAGTTCACTGGTAGAGTACTTCACTGGTAGAGTAGTTAACTAGTAGAGTAGTTCACTGGTAGAGTAGTTCACTGGTAGAGTAGTTCACTGGTAGAGTAGTAGTTCACTGGTAGAGTAGTAGTTCACTGGTAGAGTAGTTCACTGGTAGAGTAGTTCACTAGTAGAGTAGTTCACTGGTAGAGTAGTTCACTGGTAGAGTAGTTCACTGGTAGAGTAGTTCACTGGTAGAGTAGTAGTTCACTGGTAGAGTAGTAGTTCACTGGTAGAGTAGTAACTGGTAGAGTAGTTCACTGGTAGAGTAGTTCACTGGTAGAGTAGTTCACTGGTTGAGTAGTTCACCAGTAGTAGGGTAGTTCATTAGACTAGAATCTACCATATTTCTACAGAACTTTCGTGTAATCACCAATTGACTCAACCATAAATCAATAATTATATATAAATTATAGTGATAAAATAGGAGGTTACTCCTGTGGGGGGGGGGTGATTGTACAGTAGCACTCCTGAGACAAGGTACATAGTGACGAGTAAAGTTGCGGAGGGAGTGAAGTTCCAACTAAACTGTTTATACAGGTGCGTGCGTTGTTGTTGTGTGTTGTGTGCTGTTGTTGTCGTTGTGGTATGCTGTTCTTGTTGTTATTAACATTACATAGATATACTCTGTATTTCAGATTTCTCTATACTGCATCAACCTTAATGATAACCTTCATGACACCAGGTAGGTCGTAGAGAGCTATAGGTATATACTAAATAATGTGTTTGTTTGCTGGCACGCACGCGCACCGACACACACACACACACACACACACACACACAACGTTGAATAACATGTGTCATTTGTCATAACGTTTGTTCTAGATATTTACTAATCAGCTCAAGGTTAACTACAAATCTTTGTAAATTACTATTAATAATAATGAGGTAATTGTCTTCGTAGTTAACATTTTGAAAGTCATTTATTAATGTTTGGTAACAGTATTATTAACGCAAAAATATCATTTATTTATGTTTGAATAATGTCAGTTTTAATAATTTAATTTATTTTGCTTAAGTGAATTTGAAATGTTGCTTGTAATTAATTTGGTATAATTAAAGCTTTCGTAATTTAAATTTATTTTGGATGTCCAGCAAAAAAATTATAATTTATCATTTATAATCTCCATTTAGGCTATTTGTTTACAAGCAAATATACTGTAAT
>JAODUP010000054.1:327500-512500 GCA_025642065.1 Paralvinella palmiformis
ATTAAAAATAATAAAAGTATTAGTTTTTATTATATTTCCGTTGTGTAGTTAAGAAACAACAATCACATATTTTTCATAATAAATCGTAATATTATTCTAAACATATGATGCGTCAGTTAAGCCTCTGGCTAGAGAGTTAGTGATAATTTAAATTTAGAGCTGGTTAGTTGATGATATTTTTTTATTATTTAGTTTTGTGACTTGTTGGAGGAGTAGTAGATGGAAAGATAGAACGGAAGATCTTATACTTATGCAGACAGAGAGACAGACAGACAGACAGACAGACAGACAGACAGACAGACAGACAGACAGACAGACAGACAGACAGACAGACAGACAGACAGACAGACAGACAGACAGACAGACAGACAGACAGACACACACACGACACACACACACAAACACACATACACGTTCTCACATTCTCCTCCTCAGAATGTATTCGAAATTGTTTCATAAAGATGTTGTAATTGTATGACGTCAAATGAATGAATATTATAATGTAATTTTATATTACATTGTATTGAAGGAAGTCCAATATATTAGTAAACAAACGAACAATATTAGAATGAGTACAAATTATATGATGTCAGAAAGTGAGGACATTTGGATATGTGTGTAGATCAAAGGAAATCGTGATCAAAGAACGAGTCATCAAACCGTTATGTGGGTGACTTAAATATTGTAGGCCAAGGAAAAAAACATTAGTTTTGCTAAGATATCCTCAAATATCCTGATTTATGCTTTGTGACGAACCAATTAGTGACATCCCACGCTATTAGACATAATAACCACAGCACGGCCAACATATTAATGCCAGAAGCCATTAACCATTTAACCTTGCAGTCGAACGATTATGAGTGATGGCGAAAATGGGACTGATAATAAAACATGATGTTGTTGTTAATAAACTCACCATGTCTGGTATAAAACATCCTGTCACGTGATTGTTAAATAACCCGACAGTGACTACCTTTGATCGTATCGTACCTTTTCAGGTTCAAGTTAGGAAAGCTCTCAGTTTCATCACGTTCCCAGATCTGGTTCGTTATACATCTGTATTAAACACATTACTGATACACCATCGGCAGTATTGGGTTATTGTGCTTCCGTTGGCTAACGTTATCAACGTAGTTACTGGAAAAATGACGAATGTCACCTATCTATTAAGCACACCTGTCTGATAATCTCATCCATCTAACAGTGTTATCAGTCAGATAAATGTTGTTTTCAATTCGTGCTCTATTTTTAAAACGAACCCCCCCCCCATTTCTATTCGAGAATTAGCCGATCAATGTCATTATTGTTCCTCATTAAAATAATACAATTGTATTTAATGTATTATTTCTATTCGTCCTTGATGTACTTGATTGAATCAATCACATAATTGTTTATTATTTATAACGAGTTTATTTATCATAATGTAGGTGACAACTTCTTAATCTTAACGATAAATAACTTAGTTTATTGTATTATTTTCAGTACACAAAATAAAACTGATCAATATCGATTACAAATTATAAATGTATCGTTTATTAATAGAAATTCTTCTAAATATAATTATTTATAAAATATTTTCTTCCTGCAGCGAATACTTGTGTATTGTAGCTGAGGAAAATTCAACAGACAAAGGACATTTAGTCAAAATTTGTGGGAATTAGGCAAATGTTCGCTACATATTTTATTGTGTGTATGTTATCGTTATTCAAGACGAATACATGGAGGTCATCGAGTACACGGGTAACATGGATACACAAATATTTGGTGGATTTTAAATTTGGGAGACAAATACCATCAGATATTAAAACTGGATCAGTTTGAGATCTGGAGTTGGTGTGATAGTCATAACAAACGATAACATTACCGCAGCTCCACGTTTTACCTTCCATCGTAAGTACATTATAAATACGAAGACAAATACTTTATTTAAGGTTAATGTTACTAATAGATAAAAGGTTAATATTGCTGACATTTAATGTAAAACTAAAAATGAACACACACACAAGACACACACACACACACACACACACATTCAGAAACACATTGGTGTACTTGGCCAAAGAGCTCTACCACCTGAGTTAAAATCTCTTTTTCTACTTAAAACACAACTTAGTAACAATATTTTTTAATAACTTATCACCACATATATTTAATTTATTCACCCCATAATAAAGAAAGCTACACGTTAAAATAGCCTTAACACAACTGTTCTTAAATAATAATGAACATATATTATTATAATCGGGAGACAAGAAATGACTACTTATATAAACCATCAATGTTATTGGGCTATTTATCAGAAAATTACTTGATAATGTTTATACGCAGTAATCGTTCTCTCTCTCTCCCTCTCCCTCTCTCTCTCTCTCTCCCCTCCCTCATCCCCTCCCCCTCTCTCTATTTCCCTCTCTCGTCACCCCCCCCCCTCCCTCTCTCTCTCTCTCTCTCTCGCTCACCCCCTTGCCTTCTACACCAGGACTAGCATCTCCCCAGTAAATAAATATATCAGCGGCTAATTAACTCCCAAGAAGAATGGATCAGAAGCTTTCAGGAGATATTCCCTGATGGCTATAGGCCAAAGTCTGGTCATTACATTGGCGTAAAATCGGACACCGGTTCGTCATTTCTATAGGAAGAGGCCATGACAGGTGATAGAAGAATAAAGCTGTCCAATGAACTACAGAGTAGATATAGATAGTATATTGTTATGATAACGTAGAGCAGATGACAACAGCTTACTCTGATAAAAGCCTCCAACTTTGTCCAACATCAACGAGATGGTAGGTTTATAATTCGTTAAGTTCTATATTTGATAGTTATTACTAAGGTAATGATAATAATAATGTATTTATCTCTGGGTAATATCAGATATAATATTATCTTAGCGCCGCAGTAGAAGTAGTAGTAGTTATAGTAATAGTAGTGATAATGTTAAGTAGTTAAATTTGTAGTAGTAGTTGTAGTAGTATTAGTAGGAGTATAACAACAACTGAAGGATTATTGGTAGAAATGAGAATATAAAATCGCGAGTAATTTATAAACATAAATCTAGAACCTAAAACTAAGTTGATAGTAGTGATGATTATTATTATTATTATTATTATTATTATTATTATTATTATTATTATTATTATTATTATTATTATGACGATGATGTCATAGTTATACGTATTACTTTGTCACAGATACAGTGACGCAGTTGCAACCAGTGACATGCGTCGCAGTTGTATGTGAGAATAATATATATATATATATATATATATATATATATATATATATATCACGTTGACCTGTGAAGGTCATCCAGGCCTATAATAGCGACTAATGTACTGATTATTGTCAGTGGACAACAACGACCTACTATTATCAAAAGCTCGGTATCTACCTCACATCACATCGCTCATCACCGCTGCTTTGTTAATCTCAGTCTACCTGATCTACTTAAGACTGAACTCTTTGGGATACAGGTGAGTCAGCAAATGTATTATCTTTTCTGGCATTAATTATATATTCCTTCGATTTGGTGGATTTACAATTAAGAAACAAAAAGAATTTTGGAATGATAAGATAAATGAATTTGAACTCGGTGCTTATACGATGAAAAAAAATTGGTTAAAAGCCAGTGGTTTAATAATCATGTATGATGAAACAAAGTGAAAATAGGTGAATATATGTTACAGATAATCCGTATAATCAAGTAATCTGTATATTACCTGAAAATTTCAAGTAATCTGTATTAAATCTCAGTTAGTAATAGATGTATTGCCTGAATATTTCAGTTAATATACATATTACCTGATAATACAGATTAACTGTACCATATACACGAGACGAGTAATAACAGATAGTGATTTATGTTTAATGAACTAAATGACTATAGAACGTGACACAAGTAAGTATCACATATGTTACATACATTTTATTGAAGAATGAATGTATATAAAATTAAAATTAATTCAATCAATATATAAGCTAATAAATATTCTGAATGTTATTATGGCTAAACGTGTATTATAGCTTAATGCTAATAAACAATGACTATTGCTTCATCAAATAATAAGCGACGAGTTATCGATCATCTTTCTTTCGTGGTGATGATGTTGGTATTGCGCAGTAGAAATACCTCATATTATATCTGTTGTGTCACTGTATTGTGTACGGAAGTATTGTTTGCGCTTTTAACCAAACAAAGTCGAAAACAGTGAAAACATGCTATTATCGAATATCACATGTGTGTGGGAAGGGGGGTTGGAGGGCTATTTTCGAATTGGAACAATTGTTTTTGTTCTTGTTTTTGTTCTACTAGCCGAAATAATACGAATGAGTGAAATAATGTGTTATGTGAGGCGATTTATAATGAAGCAAGGCTTCTCTCCTGCTCTAACTATCAATGTTTGTCGTATTACCGTTTCATTACCGATGTGTTACAGGAGCTGTGTTTTATAGAAATCTTGAATATTCTTACAGTTATCGATATATATATATATATATATATATATATATATATATATATATATATATATATATATATATATATATATAGGTTTTACACCCTATATAATGTTTGTAACAAAAGAAACATCTAACAATGTGTATTTTCATTTTTGTTTAGATATATGTCAACTTTTATAGCTATTAACAGTCAGTGCTATATTTGAGTCTGTTATTATATATTGGTATCTGACTTCATCGAAATTTTAAAATATTATTGGAACCATCAACCCCTAGGTAATATGGACTTCATGAAGTTTACCAGTTGCTCAATTGTTTATTGTTTTGTTTGTTTTTTGGGTTTTATTTTTTTTTGTAGCAAAACGTGATTTGTTTTGAAAAGACAAAGCTTGAAAGAACTATTATGCCATTTTCCTACTTAATTTGAAAATTGCTCTATTTTTTGGTGTCCGATTTTCATCTTTTTTGTTCTTGTCTTCTTCGTTCTTGACAAATAATGAGTAGAACGGAGTCCGAAGAATCTGGAACAAGGGGCTGTATGATAGACTATTGAGATTATTGGTAGATAGACTATTATGGCTAATCGTCTTCCTTTTCATTGTGATCTACTTATTTACAATACATTTCATGTTTATCTAGGGATGGTACATGGCATCTTTTAATACGAAATAATTAGGAAAATTCTGTGAGAAAATTCTGTGAGAAAGTTATCTTTGAAATATATGTTCAAGGGACGATATATCTGTTTAAAGCCGAGTATAGATAATATTGGCAATTACATTAGCTTTTTGTTTAGCTTCTCTTTGATGGGGCACCGCATTTTTGTTATCATTATTATAATTAATAACGCTAGATGTAGTTAGGTTGAAGAAAATAATTCATCCACAACTCAGATTCGATTTGCAGCGAAATGCTATCGATATTCATTATTTTGACTTCATTTAGAGTTTAGATCCTTACAGTAAAATATTCGTTACCTGGCAGAACTGTTTCTAGATCAAATGATGACCTTCTATAGATTGTATATATGTATAGGTATTAGCAACTCCTAACGTGTGCTTTTAAATCTTTGCTGACTTAAACTGCGAAGATATCAGTGAATACTAAAGTTTGTCTTCAGCACAGCGATATTCAGAACTTTTCAACGTTCTAATAGATAACTATTTCTTCTGTAACTAACTCTTCATCGGGCTATCTTCCCGTCTGATGGCATTTTATGTGATCCGTAGAAGAAGAAAAAAACAGAGTTAAAGGGATGAGTTTAATACATAATTCTGTTTGTTATAAATGAGTTGACTATAATCTTAGATGGGTGTCTGGTCTGGGTGACTAATAATAATGGTATCAGTACTTCATTGTCGGTTATTTAACGGCTATTAAGTGATGTAATATATCCTGATTGAGTTCGTAAGTTTAAGAATCTCAGACCATAAGATACTATTTCAAAATGTCCAAGCTTTGTACAAAAGCTTCAAGTTCTTCTTCTTGATAACCGTATGAGATTTATAAGCTAACATCGTTTCTGATGTTATCATGATGTTGCCTCGCCTATTTGTAACTCTTCTACTGAATAATGGATGTTTTAAACTTGATAACATTCCGTTAGGCAAACCTGGGTTTATAATATTTCTGGGATTTTTATGGCGTTGGCGCTATTTTAAACATTTGTTATAAATTATTTCGTTATTTGTGAAGAATCTTTTCCCACTGTCCATATTGTGAACGTTTAGACCTGTTTGTTAGCGTTATATAGCTACTACATTTCAGGCCGTCCGGACTCAGAAAGTCTAGTTTTACAACATAAGCGAATATTTTATATCATATTTTCGGAAGATGACTGTAGTAAGCTTGGAAATATAATTATTATTTATTTGTCGTAAATGTATTAATCTTTATGCTTGCTGTCCATCTTAAAACATCTTAAAATATTGGCGAGTTGAGTCAAATGAAGTCTTAGTGAGGTTGGAGGTAGGTTCTAGTTCACTAACTCACTGATGTAGTATGCAAATTAATATTGAAAAAAACCTCTGAAACTGGAGATATCATAGGACAATAATATTTCATAATCATAAATCTAAAGGTGTATTGCCAGATAAATTAGCTATTAATCCCGATGAAAATAACTAAACATTAGTTTGATAAATGTTAACTATAAAATGATACAATATTAATCTGTTATAATGTGTCTTAAAAATTGGGCAATCTCATAGTCAAGGCCAGATGCAAAATTCATCAACAAAAAATCACACTGGAAACTTAGCAGGTATAAACAAGTCCGAAAGGGAAAGGTGAGACAACAAGTGAAAACCAGATGAACGGAGCTCTCTGGGTTTGGGTGCTAGAGAAAGCATGGAAAATAGATATGAAGGTTCTCCAGAAGAAATAATTTGATAGAAAATAGTGCAGAGTTTGAAAATGATGCGAGATTGAACAGGGAACCAGTGAAGTGATTTCAGAAGTGGAACAGAATGGTAAAAAACAGAGGAGACCGTGTGACAACCCTAGCTAAGCAGTTCTGAACACACTGAAGTTTTAGAATATAATTAGATGCGATGTTATAAAGAAGAGTTGCAGTAATCAAGCCTACTAGTGATGATTGGTGTTTTACGGCCACTTTTGTGCACAAGGTAGGCTAAATGGGCCGAGCGACTTCCAAAGGTAATGAGACGAAGTGAAAGACGAAACAACCTTCAGATATGCCCACGCCGGGATTCGAACACGAGTGGTAGTGATCTGTGGTCCAGCACGCTACCGCTAGGCCACGGAGGCGTCCCCACCTACTAGTAATGAGTGCTCTAGCAATGGTTTTAGCGGCAGAAAGAAAAAATGTAGGGACGAATACGGCGACGGTCACCAATATGATAGAAGCAGCAGCGACATGTCAGAGAAATATGTTTTCTGAAATGAAAATTGCTATCAATGTAACACCAAGATTACATACAATGTGTGAGGGGGTGATGCTACGATTAAGGATGGTAGTAGGGAATAAACGAATGAGACTATTATTTGTCATCCATCGAGTGATATTACTGAAACAGTGACCTAGCTGTGTAAGAGAAATATATGTGTCTGCTGTAGATAAAGATAGGTATACTTGGGTGTCATTTTGATAGAAATGAAGGTCTAATAGACCCACCCATTGACACCTGGCGCCATCATGCGGGTGAATTTCACACTACAGTCTCGGGTTAGAGGTCTAAGAATCGTTGTGTTGCATGGCGATTTACGCGTGTAGTCGCCGATAAATGTCTTACTTAAAAGCTGTATATAGGCTATTTACCAGCTATTTTGGATTTTATTTATAGTCCATCCAGGGTATATGATCTCTAGATCATCATTTTGCATTTAATAAGAATGACATAAACTTCATCCAATATAGACTCTCTCTCTCTCTCTCTCTCTCTCTCTCTCTCTCTCTCTATCTATCTATCTATCTATCTATCTATCTATCGATCTATTTATCTATCTATCTATCTATCGCTCTATCTATCTTGTATTGAAAGTCTAATGTTTACTACATGTTAATGTCAAGACTGTTAATACCCTAATGTAATAACATTTTATAATTTAATAATATACAGGTGATACATATATGATTGGTTCCTAGATCCAGGTACAAGTAAAAATAATATTTCCAAAACTTGCAAATTGTCCTTTATATTTACACTAAATATTTAAAATCTTCATTAAAATCAATTTTACAATCAGCTAAAAGTTTTATTTTAAAATATAATGAAATCCATGCTAAAAATCCCCTACGCGTCAACATGAATAACGAAGGCGTAGCTGCGTTATTCATCTGGAAAGATTGGTCCGCTCAATCTTTCGATTATATCCTGATTATTATTTTGCTAAATGCCTCGGAAAGACCCAAACGTTCAGTTGAAACACTAACATGAAAAGTTGCCATTTCCTGATCAACAACGGGCGCCATAGCTGTTTCTAACCCGAGACCGCAGTTGGTAACCGATGCAACGCATTTCGCCTCAATCGATCTATTTGTGGCCGTGAATAAGAGAGCTTATAGTGAGTGGTGTGTATAAAAAGAAAACAGCAGCTGTCCAAAAAATGGAGCTTTGGGGAACGTCACAACATAAGGGAACTGCCTCTGAACAACAAATTCTTGTTTATATTGATTGGGTCCTGTTTGTTAAGGTGTGCACTATATTCCATAACAATCAGACTGGCGATCTAGAAGAAGAGAATAATCGGATGTGGCAAAAGCTGCAGATAAATATAATATTATTAGTACTGTGACCTTTCCTGTGTCCATGTTTAGTGATATGTCGTCGTGAGATTTCAGTAGAGTGGTTTCTGTTGAGTGAAACTGGATATGACTTTTTCCAATACTTTGGATACTTTACAAATAGTTATATAGCTGTTTAGGTCATTAGTTTCAGTCACCTGTCTGTACAGTATTTATGGTGCGCTGAAAGACTTTTCACCGTTGGCTGGGTGTTCTCTTTTGTTTATTTAACTCATATACGGTGATGAATCTGTCAAATAAAACCGCATTTTGTCTTAATTGATATATAATATATGGTAAATATGGTATTGTTATTCCTGGATCAACAACGAAATTATTACTAAAACTATCCAATTTTCATACGTCCGTTTCGTTTTTCGATTTTAGACGACTATGTAACCAGGAGTATTTTAAACGAAGTTCTAAACAACTGCTACAAAACCTCCCGTCAGGTGGCATTAATCCATACACCTTCCCTTTCTATTATAAGTAGAAGAGTCTGGTTTATATTAAGTATCTTTTTTAATTCAGGTTTAATAGTTAAACTATTATAAAACTTAAAATTAACTATTATTATATCTGTTTTTTTCTAGACTACAAAATGTTTCAAACCATTTTGGTAGTGGTTGCTATAGCACTATATTTCCCAGCTATGGTGAAGACCCGAAACTTCCGACTTGGTTATATTTCCGGTTTCGATGATTATTCACTTGGTGGCGCTGCCATAAGTCTAGCGCTAGACAGGGCGAGAGACGAGGGTCTGATGACAAACGACACCTTCAGGTAAAAGTTCTGTCTTTCTACAATATTTATTTCCCGTTTTCCATGTTAGAGTAACATCTACATTCACCTACAACAGTCACTAGTTCAGTCTCTAAAGGTTATAAGGTGTAATGAAAGATGAATTAAGCACCACTGAGATATAGTTTAGCCGGGATTTGAACACAGGGACTAGAAATCTGTGGCCAATAAGGCCTAAATGACGTCCCAAAACGTCTTCTATATTCGATACATTATACTGAGTTGCCGTAATTGGAATATAACGTAATAATCAGAACTATATCAGTGTTATACCAATCTCCAAGCATATTGATAAGTGATTTAAATATGTTTAAATGACTAGATTTGACGTTTCCAAAATTTTGAATGTAACTTTGAATATAATATACCATCAAGGAGGGTAAGACAATAAGCTAGGGTAATCTTTAATTTCCTTTACCATCGATTTTTAACAGATATGTGTTTTCCCTTGTACATTTATTTTAGAGAGAACTTTGTTAATTTTTTTCACCGAATTTTGTGTTCACCATCAACGTGAATAAAATGTAAATATTGTTGTTGTTCGCTCCCATTGTCTGACTTGGTAAACTAAATACGGCAAGTAATTTCCAATTATACTAAAGTGAAATGAATTGGCTTCATGATTCGAACCTCAGGCCTAGAAGTATCTGATCAACAGCGCTACCATATTAGCTGTAAATTTGACATATGAAAATATAAGCAATGATAGTCAGAGTCGCACTCATTGGATCGCTTTTGGAATATTAAAATTATAGTATTATTATTACTATTATTATTATTAACTTTTATGGGGTTGTCTTAATATAACGATGGTATTTCAAAGGTACTCATACTGTGATGTTATTGTTTTTAGTATCGTTTACAAGACAAATGGATGTAAACCGGCAGAAGCTATGGCCGCATCTATAGAATTAGTATTACTGGAGAGGGCTAATGTTGTCTTTGGACCGTATTGCTCACCTGGTAAGTGCACGTACACACACGCATTCACACACACGATAATTATTTGTTTGTTTGTTGGTATATATATATATATATATATATATATATATATTCTCCTTTTTAGCTTGTATTTCAAATGGCTATTACAATCGATATTACAACATTGCGATGTTTCCCAGCTCGTGTGTTGATCCTGATTTAGATAACAAGGATACTTATCCGACATTAGTACGCTGTCGACCTTCATATAACACGATGGGAAAGGCTTTCATGGAAATATTCAAGAAATACAACTGGCGGAGAGCGATTATATTTAGTCAAGAGTCATCTACTTGTCATTATGGAGCTAAAGCTATATATGAGGAATTTGAAGTAATACTCATATACGATGACACACACACACACACACACATATATATATATATATATATATATACAAACATTATGATTTGACAACTCAGACACCAAAAGTTATCAAAACACTCAAACTTCTGTTAAACACAGTTTACTTGATACGAGAACGACCTATTTTTGTTGTGGCTGTAGGCAAATGGTATCAAAGTTGCTGAGTGGGTACGGCTACATAATGAACAATCAAAGAAACTTATAGAAGAGAAGGTGCTCCATATTAAAAATAAGGCACGGGGTGAGTATGGCTTCGTTTTAATTATTCAATCCATTGACCTTTCTTCCAGGTCAATGATTCAATCCAACTTAATACTAAACACTATAACTTTCTAAGACTGACCAGAAGAGAGCAGCCGGACGGTTAATGAGGTTTAATTATGGCTCAATTAAGGGGAATGTTGGTTTTAGATAGATATAGTTTTGTACATCGATTTGTGTCTTTTTATTAGTATCATTTAACGCTTTAATTAACGCATTTAAAGGTGTACATAATTTGATAAGTAAAACTGCCTATAATATAAATAAGCAGTTGATTTATTCTATTATTTAGTGGTGATATTGTGTCACAGTTGGCCGATTATGGAGACATTTATGTTGGCCGCCGATAGATTTGGCATGACTACATCTGATTACACATACCTACACTACCAGATGTCACCTGATAAAAACAGCCCCCAGCCATTTTATATCCCTGAGAACAATTCCAGTGAACAGGAAAAAGAAACGCGTAGGCGAATTTTGGCCGTCTTCAAGCAGGTACCTCTTGGTTGGCATTCTATTTTTCTGATACGCCCCCTTAAAGAATATATGGCTAGTAATGAGCAACTTAGTAGAAAATAATTGGCTAGATGGTGCAGCCGATCAGAAACTGTAAAATAGAAGATTTGTTTTTATTCGAATGTTCTTTGTAAGTTATTACATGTCCGTTACATGTCCAGGACCAACAAACCACTAATGCATTTAGGGTAAAAGATTATAATACTTAATATGATTAGTTAAGTAAAATTTTAAGTATTGATTTTAAGGTTGTTTTCGGTTATTAAATGTTTGATTTAGAATAGGCCCTATTAAAGTGTTTATAATCGTTGTAGAATAAACCCTTCTCTTGCCAGATACTTTCATTTCAATGTTGTTAATCGATCAACTAGTGACTTCTTGGTTATGTCTTGTTATAGCAGTTTCTTTTGAGAAATTCCGATTTGGAAATGTTGCAAAATATTTACCTGGAAATCAATGTTAACAGATGATAAACTTAGCATTAACACTAATAACCTAGTTGCATCGCAAGGCCGCTCAGCGGATCAGTTCGAAGGTACTCTATCGCGTAAACAGAACTTATTAAATTGTTGTTCGTTGTCAAGGTAACCGGAGCCTATCTATCCAACGACAGTGTCACTAAGTTCAAGCAGATGTTGAGAATAAGACAATCTCTACCTCCGTGGAATGTTAAATCTGATCAGGTATATATATATATATATGTGTGTATGTGTGTGTGTGTGTGTGTGTGTGTGTGTGTGTGTGTGTGTGTGTGTGTGTGTGTGTGTGTGTGTGTATGTGTGATCTGATGGACAACATACACTGAAAATTTACGTTTTTATTTCTTTTATTAGATCGTTTTGTTAATATTACAAAACATAATAATATAATAGAAGGGGTTGTTATAATGAAATGTAAAGGTTACTCGTTTTGTCTTATTTTTCCAGGCACAGACTGTTATCCCAGAAGACGTAAATAGAAATCTTTTAAGATTAAATCTTTTGATAAATATACACTAATACATAAAGACACACAACAACAACAACAAAAACACACACACATATGCATGCACGTACGCATACGTACATACATATACACATACATACAAAGCAAATCTAATTTTATATAAATTAATTAAATCAATAATGACGTAGATGTTGTTTATGTTGGATGTGGTTCAGGCAAAAATAAGTGTGTATCTGTGGGGGTGGTTGATGCTCAGATTATACAGAGCCCTAACTATTGCGACTAACTAAATTATCTTAAATATTTCATCTTTCAATTAATGCTCTGATCTAATAATTTTATTGCTCTAATTAACAGCCCTAGAAAAAGGCCAGTAAAGAATCTAAACAAATCACTCTGACTCACCTACTCACTACTCATTCACCCACCCCCGATTGCTCATTATCCAAAGTTTGTATGCAAATTATATGGTATTAATATCATTCCTATTTCGTCAAATAAAACATCTGGCGCCTCCGTGGTCTAACTGATAACGCGTTGGATCACAGATCACTACCACCTGAGTTCGAATCTCGGCGTGGGCATATCTGAAGGGTGTTTCATCTTTGATTTCGCTTTATTACCTTTGGAGGTCGTTCGGCCCATTTAGCCTAGCATGTTCACAAAAGTGGGCGTAAAACACCAATCATCATCATCATCATCATCGTCAAAGGAAAACATCACGTGCGCAGTTGTGTGTCTGTGTGTGCGCGCGCACGCGAATGTGTGTGTGTCTGTTCGTCTCTCTCTCTCTCTCTCTCTCTTGTGTGGTGTGTGTGTGTGTGTGTGTGTGTGTGTGTGTGTGTGTGTGTGTGATGACCTTCCCACGGCAAATAATCATTTTCAGGGACTATCAGCATTCATGGCTTTATCAGACTGTACATATTTATATCTAATGGTTCTTGATGAGATCACTTCTGAAGGCGGAGACACATCCGATGGTAGACTGATTGCTACAAAATCAAAGGAAAAACAATTTCATGGTACTGTAAACAAAACATCAAATTATTATCATCAAATTATAAACAAGGCATCCTATGTGACCAAGCCAATATCATATAAATATGATATTTAATTTTATGCTCAGGTTTCACAGGTGTGGTCACTATCAATGATAACGCAGATCGTATCCCAGATTATTGGCTATGGAATTGTCATCCAAATGCTCCTCAGTGTAAACCTTTTGCTTTAATCCATTTGGTAGACGGCACTGTAAGTAAACTGAATATTATTCTGCTTTAAGTAGATCGCTAAATATTACTTTAAATTTAAATGGTGTTCTACTTAATGAGTATTTCAATGACATTTTAAACTTTCACAATAAATATATAATTAAGTCACATATTTTAATGATTTCAGTTTGTTTACGCGCGCGCGCGCACACACACACCTATTCCTCGAGTTAAATATGAAGATGGTGTAACATTTTGCGAAATTTAAATAATCATATATATATATATATATATATATATATATATATATATATATATATATATAACTTAGGAATTATGTAGAGCAGATGATAGGTTGAATTCATTTAAATGTCTTCTCTCTGGGCTCCAAAATGTGGCTTCACCGGAACTCGTATTTAGGTACCAGAAACGAATAAAGTATTATAAACGTTCTTTAGAAAGTTAGGCAAAAGCAAGATTGACCTATATAATGAATGCAGGTAGGTATACCAGAAGAAACACAATAGGCAGACGACATGTTGTGAATGATTCTGTCTCAATGTGATGATGATATTTTACGGCCACTACCATCTCAGTATATATATATATATATATATATATATATATTATTTACGTTCACTCAATGATTATGGGGTCTATTTTAATGGATCTGAACCGTTGTGTCTTCTAAACGTATTAATTTATTACATTGTGAATTTATATATATATATATATATATATATATATAAGTGTGTTTATATATATATATATATATATATATATAGCATTGTGTTTATATATATATATATATATATATATATATATATATATATATAGCATTGTGTTTTATATATATAGCATTGTGTTTATATATATAGCATTGGTTTATATATTAGCCAAACCTGAGATATCTCCATGACTTCATAAAATATGATTGTAAAGAAAGCCGAGACGTGTTACTGATAGTCGGATATAATAGAACTGCCAGAATAAAATGATGGCGGCAATAGTTGAAGTGTTCTCAGTCTCGCTGTATAATTGGTATACAATAATTGATCATTTACCTTTGCTTAATTTGAAATTCATCACTGATTTGTATAAAATAAGTTTGTGTATAATAATTCTCGAAGAATAGTAAATCTAGTAAAACAAAGAGAGTAAGTTTGTACATAATGGTAGATTTTGTAAGTGAAATGTCTTAATTACAGGTTCAGTTCTCAAATGTTGATACGTTCCTGCTAATCCTGAAATGTACGTTTGTGTCTTCGGTGAGTTTTGGAATGCCCAACGAATTTCTCCCGAATAAGTTCATGGGTAATATTGCTTTCTGACAGCCACGATTTTGGGGCGCCTCCACATATAACATGTAAATATCAGTCAGTCTGGAGAGATGTGTGTTGACATTTCAGCGACTTACTGTCTAGTCACAATATTGTACCGGATTTAGGATTCCACGACAGATGAAGTAGGTTCTTGTTGCGGATTAGGAGCCCTAATGACGGTAATCTCGTCGTCGTCATTGTTCGGCTGTTGTTTCCAGGTCTCGTAAATCACCGTCTTTTCTTTCTCCTTGTTATTCCCATCTCCACTAGACGATGGTGGCAAATCGAACCCCTCGTAGTCGTGTACATGATCTGGTTCATCATCATCGTGAAACAATGTCCTGGCGAGAGTCGTCCTCAACCTTGACGCAACTGATCTAGGAACCATCTCGCATGCTGCTGGGCTGCCGTTTCAATATCGGTCGGGTTCATCGTGATTGGCTTCGCAATTGAGAATATCATGTTCCAATTCGTTTTCTTTTGACGATAATTCTGACACTCAATTTGGTTGGTGGCTTGTTCGCGAGGAAGCTTGATCTCACTACGTTGGCCAATCATTATTGAATATGATGTTCTTTCCCTTATTATGTATATAGGTGTGGGTATCAATAACTAACAACGGGCCACGACCGTTCACCGTCTTCATCTTACACACGATGCCATTGACAGAACGGCTCTCGATGTTCAAGCCGCCAATTTTGATGATGCCGTCACCGTTCTCAGGCCGACAGTGTATGCCGGAGAATCCTGTTCCACGTTCCCGCCATATCCCCCAAGCTTGTCCTATATGTTCTTCCTGTTGAAACCATAGCCATTGTAAAATGGCCAGGTTTTAAGTTGTATGAGACGCGGATTATGGGGATAGTCATAAACTGTTAATATCTACTTAATAATAATAATAATTACAAAACTTCTACAGCGCCTATATCCTCGAAAAGAATCGAACTCAGTGACTTGTGGTTTTTTTTCAGTTGCTGTCCCTACTCTTTAGAATTCATTCCCTGAACATATTAAGTCATCAAATAACATAGTTTCTTTCCATCACCATTTGAAAACTCACCTTTTCAGACTCGCTTATCCTTCCTAAGTTTCCACTCCATCTGATCATTTGTTGATGATCTTTGCATTGTACATGGACTATGAGTTTGCCCAAACCCTGTATTAGGTGCGTCACTGAGCTCGATTATTCCCTACGAACATCCTTACTTATAGCATCACATCATCAGATACTGTACATAATTTTGGTGTTACATTTGAAACGAGTAAGTTTGCTGCGTTGTCTGGATGTACTTATAATGATGAAATATGCTTTGTTGGTATTGAGCGGAAATCGACTGTTTGTGATCCAGCCAGAGATATCACCCAGACAGTCACCTAGCTGTTTAAGGGAAAGATCCGTGTCTGCTGCACATAAAGATATGTATACTTGGGTGTCATCTGCATATAAATGATGATCTAATTTATGGCTGCGAATAAGAGAGCTTAGTGTTGTGGTATACAGAGTAAACAGTAGGCGTCCTGGAACAGACCCTTGAAGAACACCGCAAAACAAAAGCATTGCCTTTGAAAAACATTTTCTTAATTTTATTGATTGAAACCTATTTGTTAAGAATGAGCGGATCCAAGTGAGTGCTGTGCCCGATATGCCGTACCAATTAGAGAGGCGATCTAGAAGAACAGAATAATCAACGGTGTTGATACCTTAGATATGTAAGATAGATTAGAAATAGGTCTATAGTTGTTTAGATCATTGGCTGGTAAAGATGGTTTCTTAAGAAGAGGGTTTACATGGGAATGTTTAGTAGAAGGGAACATTCCGGAGCTTTGCGACAGGTGATTACTAATGCCTCTGGACCGGCTATGAGTAGTGATATCATATTCGGAATGGTCATTATTCTTCACTTCAGGAAGGCCAATACGGCTGGATGATGATGATGATGATGATGAAATGGGCCGAGCGACCTCCAAAGGTAATGAAGCAGTCAAAGATGAAACAACCTTCAGATATGCCCACACGAGATTCGAACACGGGTGGTAGTGATCTGTGGTCCAACACGCTACCTCTAGACTACTATTTCTTGGTGTGACCCATGCGAGGTCAAGGCTCATTGTATGGAATCGCCCAACTACTTGAGGTTTATTGAGGTTTTGCACCTGACGTCACAGACACGTGACTGTTTGTTTATGCCGCCATGTTGGGTGTCAAGCGGTGGCTTGACTACAACTCACTACACTGGTTTATAGTCCGGTACAACGCAGCGAACAACATGGATCTTAGACACGCTCCTGAAATCTTGAATACTGAACTTCATTCGTCTCAAAAGCAAAGTAAAACAACACCAACTGTTGGATTAGAAACCATAGAATGGTCAGATTTGATAATTAGCATGTGGAGTTACCACCAAATGCCTTACTGCCCTTAGCAAGGTATACATATAAGATAATCTACGTTGGCCAAGATCCCTACACTATGCCGTCAGAGATCTGGGTCAGCTATGATAATGCCAGTATATATCCAGAGGTCACATACCCTGATATATACAATTACTTGATCAGCGCACCATCCCCTTATACTGGAGATCAACTGAAAGCGTATAATGGTCTGGAGGCTTATATTTATTTTAAAGATGGGTGGGTCAGATCATTCATTGCTCCCACCAGCTCCGCATCAAACAGCGATTTTGTGGTGAAATGACACATGCATATAAATAATTATAACCCATGGTGTTAGTTTTAAGAGATCATTATACCTTGGTTAATTGTGTTTTTCAACAGGTTACCAAAGCACAAGCGACACGAACCATTTTATTTAATGTTGTTAACTGTTGGGTCATATGTTATATGTATTGTACTTTGTGGCATTGTGTACTTTCGTCTAACAACGCCAATGACCTCAACCCGAATCGTATAACTGTCATAATATATTGTTGAAATGTAGGCAGTAAACATGTTTTATGTTAGATAATACACATCTATAAGTACAAATGAGACTATCATAAGATGGTAGCCCTGTATATAGCTTAACCTTATCATCATTGTCAATAAAAGTTGTTTCGTTTATGGTTAAATCATTATTTAAAATCCTTTGTGCTTCACGTAAGTGGCTTCACCTAAGTGGCTGGCACTATAGTGTGCACTAGGCGTCCATAAGTGTCGGCTTTGGCCCCTTTGGATCTCTTTTTACTGCTACTATACATTTGTTTAGTTTTTTCTGTCCGGATCCGCTGAAAATCTATAAAAAGGTATAGTCTTGTCCCTTCCTGTACGGCTGTTATAGCTTACAGCAACACATGTATGGCCTATGATGTCGTTAATGCCGATGTATTTTGTATTTGTTGTACACCAAACATGAACGTGCCCTGGCTCCTAATGTACTAGGCCAGTGTATCCAGAGATAGCTTGACACCCAACATGGCGGCAACAACAAATATCACGTGATGTTATGACGTCAGTGGAAAACGTCAATAGTGGTCTGTTGTACGCGAAAATATCATTTCCATGTATCAATGCTTGCGTTATATATTTATTCCTGTAGATTCCCTTTTAAACACAAACCTCAAAAATCATTGCTGAACTCATTAACGCGTAATAAAGCTCCCACTGTAAATTATATATATATATATATGTGTGTGTGTGTGTGTGTGTGTGTGTGTGTGTGTGTGTGTGTGTGTGTGTGTGTTATTGGTTAATTATAAGTTAAATCAATATATGAATATCAACAAAAGAGGAAGAATCATCATATATCTGATATCGTTTATTTCAGTCTTATTGCGTATGTCAGTATTATTACTATGAATATATTTCAAAAATATAAATTTTATAAATTTGCCAAATGTATTTGTATCTGTATATTATATAAGTAAGTATATATATATATATATATATATATATATATATATATATATAGTTGTAGTTAGATTATTTGTAATGTATAGACATTTATCACTGAGGGTAGTACAATGTTGGTGGAGAGATAAAGTAGCTTCAGTCATTGAAATGATATATTTAATAGAATATATTTCACTTCAGACAACACAGTAATGATAATTGTATCATCTGTATTGACGGTGATATGTATCGCTTCAGCAGCCATTGGAGTCATTGTAGTAAGGTATGTAAACATTCAAGTACACATTGTTTGATTTTGGTAACAATTAAGTTCATTTATTCGCATTATATTCACATTACATTAATATGCTTCTTTATTCATCAAAGAGAACGCCAAAGGGAGAAAGATGTACAAATGATGACGTGGAAAATTAAATATGAAGATATCGAATTTAAGGCTGGAGATGACAGTAATGTAAGTGCTTATAGTGAACAATTTATACAACATGTACTTAGCTGTCAGGATGTAATGTTTAAAATATATTTGTTACACACCCCTGAGTAAATTTCAACCATTAAAAAGGTTATAAAAAATTGAGAAAACAACAATTTCTCAGTAGAGCTTTGGGGCCCATGATAAATCTAAAAGTAATTGCATTGTTGTGATTACAATGTTGTTGGTTTTTTTTGTCTCTCTCATACATGTTTTATCAAACGCTGCACTGTCTTTGCACACAAAGGAAACTTTAATTTTGCACCTTTGTGAAAAGGTGCCTCTTTTCTGCCAGGTATTTAGTATTACTGCATAAGTCGGAATGAGTCTAAAATTTGAGGTGTATCTTTAATTGTTGGCCGCCGTTCATCCAATGATGATTATTATCCAGAAATCGGTCTGAATGTCTTTTTAATTTATCTAATATTCGTGTGTGTGTGTGTGTGTGTGTGTGTGTGTGTGTGTGTGTGTGTGTGTGTGTGCTAAAATTTGTCATTGTTATCATACTGTCACGGTCATCGTGTGGTTTATTGTTTCCAAAAGGCATGCTTCCAAAGTGCAAGAAGTGTCCAAGCCCAACATACCCATAATACTTCGGCTACGTCAATGACTCTAGCAACTGGTACATACTGTCAATTGTTCACACGATCCGGACTCTATAACGGGACTATGGTCGCAGTGAGATGTGTGAAAAAGGGAACAATGCACATGAACAGAGAAAGTTTGGTGGAGCTCAAAATTGTAAGCAGTTATTGAAGAATGAAATGTTTATTGTTATCCTGTCACCGATAGACAATGTTATGAGAAATATCCATATCCGTCTTCCCATTATTTCAGATGAAGGACATGATCCACGAGAACATAAACACCTTTATAGGAGCCTGTTTACATGCGACACACATCAGCGTGGTCACATCTTACTGTTCGAAGGGAAATTTAAAGGTAAACTGTTTTAATTGCTGAGAATTTTCTCATAAAGTGTTGTTCTGTTGTTTGTACAACGACAACGTCTGGATCTGTTTTGTTCTTTCAGGATATTATTGAGAACGATGATATCAAGCTGGATTGGCTTTTCAAAAGTTCACTGCTCAACGACCTGATCAACGTACGTGGATCAAGGGATTTGTAACTTAGTAGTAACTGTACCCTGGAGTTAATGAGGTTTTGACACAGCGATAAGTGCATTTATGCTCTAATGTTACCTATTAATAGTTAAAGATCAAGAAAATATATAATAGAATTTGGCAATTAGACAAGACAAAACTGAAATATAGGCATTCGATTAAGATATTGGAAATGTTAATTAAGAGAAATTAAAAATGGATCGCCCCCTAAAAATTACGACATAACATTGCCAAAATTTAAAGGAACCACGTGTTGGGTTAAAGATGTTACTTTTTATGTCAATCTTTTATTTGTTTGTTAATAACACAATGTCTTGAAATCGAACAGGGCATGCATTATCTACAAAATACACCGCTACGATCCCATGGAAGTCTGACAAGTTTAAACTGTCTTATAGACAGTCGTTGGGTATTAAAGGTCTCTGGATTTGGTCTCAGCCACTTTACCATGGGATCAGCCGCTGATAATCTCCCCGAGTACAAGAAATATTTCCACTTGTTATGGACCGCTCCTGAATTGCTAAGACTAGCTGATAAAGATCGACCTACATACGGCACAAGAAAGGCTGATGTTTACAGTTTTGCTATCATCCTTCAAGAAGTTATATACAGAACGAAACCATTCTTCGATAAGCTGCCACCAAAAGGTGAGAAACGAACTTTTTACAGATTTTACCGTCTATACGTGTCATGCTTAAGAAATTTGTTTCCGTTTGTTTGTGCTATTTGTAGATATCTTTACTTGTGTGCTTTATTGTGCGTAAACATGTGTGTGTGTGTGTGTGCGTGTGCGTTCATGAGGGTATCAATCAAGGCAACAATGCAAGAACCAGAACCCGAAATATTGACTCCTTATACCCCACAAATATATCATCAATAATTTACTTAAAGCATAGTACCAAGATATACATCACCATGGCAAGAATACAACAGAATACTTACTCCATTTTAATGTATACACATAACTATCTCCAGAAATCGTGACTAAAGTGATTGAGAGGCAGAATATACCTTACAGGCCAGAACTGCCAAAAGAAGCAACATCCCCAGAAATACAGGCAGTTCAAGAGCTAATGATCCAATGTTGGGCTGAGCTACCTGCTCTAAGACCGACATTTATCGACATCAAAAAACGGTTTAACAACATTAATAAAGGAAGGTATGATGTTGATGACTTCTGACAACCAATAAAACTATTTTATAACATGCCACTTCATATACAGATTTATGGGATTAATGTTTTTATATCACTAATATATTACTGGATCCATGTATATTTGAACAGGCGTTTCAACATAATGGACAATATGGTGTCAATGTTGGAGTCGTACGCTAACAATCTGGAAGAACTCGTCCAACAAAGGACGAACGAACTGGTTGAAGAAAAGAAAAAAACTGATAAACTTCTCTATCAGATGCTGCCAGCGTACGTCAATTAATATCAAATGATGTTTATCCACAGGTTTTTAGCCGCACATGACGTCCAACTTATCAATTTGCCAAACAAAATCAGCGACATCAAAGAATTATTAGATATAATTCTAGATGACATTTAGTTGCATTCTGACATTTTAGTACAATTAAAACTACCAACTGATAGCCCTTAGCCTTTAGCATCATCGATAATAAGATGATTTCTCCTTAAACAGGTTGGTGGCTGACAGATTAAAGCGAGGTTTATCTGTTGAGTCGGAGATGTTTGATGCAGTCAGCATATACTTTTCCGACATTGTCGGCTTCACCAGTCTGGCTTCAGAGAGCACACCAATGGAGGTGGTCACATTTCTCAATGACCTCTATACAACCTTTGACAGAACTGTGGAAAAGTATGATGTGTATAAAGTGAGTGATGCATGTTCTCTGGGTTATGTGTGACTGGGTGAGTGAGTGACTGAGTGTATATATATATATATATATATATATGTATGGCTGATGGGATACTCCATAAATAAATACATTACTGGGATTTATTTCTAATATTGACTTTTAAAACAGAGATAGTCTATCTAAGATAACACATTTTATGAGAGGTAGAGTAATACAAAATAATGAAAACCCCAGGTTAAAAGCCAAACAATACAGTTAATATTTAATAACAGCTTTATGTATGTGTCTGTGTTCGTGGTGTTTGATTGTGTGTGTGTGTTTGATTGTGTGTGTTTTATTGTGTGTGGTTTTTTTTGATTGTATGTGTGTGTGTGTGTGTGTGTGGGCGCGCGCGTGTGTGAGGATACAATAACGATACTGTTCTGTTTTGTTTGTTGAGACAGGTCGAGACCATTGGTGATGCATACATGGTAGTCAGCGGACTTCCTAAACGTAATGGTGACCGACATATAACAGAAATTGCCGACCTCTCTCTGGACTTGTTGAGTGCAATACTTTCATTTAGGATACATCACAGACCAGACAAGACTCTCCAGCTCCGGATAGGTCTACACACTGGACCATGTGCGGCAGGTAGAGAGACGCATATTGCTTATTCTTTGGTGGCAAGCAGTCTTAATGAGCACATCAATATTATTGAAATTTTCTGTAACCTACGAGAATATAGTATAATTCTCCTAAACAACCATTTTATAAGACAATAATTCTTCACTACAATTATTTATAATGGGAACTTTAGCTTTGCATTAACCTATTATCGTCATTCACGCACTAAATCCCGTTCTGGACGAGAGTGTAAATGGTTTATTATCAAGAGAGTAATATAACTTTTGTTTGTTTACAATATAATTAACTGTGTTGACAATGTTATATGTCTGTAGGTGTTGTTGGAAAGACGATGCCTCGTTATTGTTTATTTGGAGACACCGTAAATATGGCATCCCGGATGGAATCGACCGGAGAAGGTAACAATAACAACACCTTAGTCATAGCTCATCATTATCATCATGCAACAAACCTTGAGTGGTTTTCCTCTGATGAATTGTTCAGAACTTCTATTCACGATTTGTGATTCTATATGCAGATGCCTTTCACACATTATTAAAACACACACACACACACACACACCATATCGGTATTCAATCCTTATAATCTTGAAGGTTCGTACACATGAGATCCAGATTCCTCAGCCCTAATATATAGTAATATACCGACAGTCACAACAGTCCCACAATTACCACACCTTTCTTCAGCCACAAAACATCACTACTCTACTTATCACTTTTTTCCCCGATTATACATTAAAATATGTTATTTTTCTTCTGGTTTGGGGGTCGTAACACTCTACGTCCACGTGACATATAGAAATATAATGAAAATAAATCTCAATAGTATACGATCGCTGTGCGATATTAGGAGAAACTATCTGTACACGCGTAGAACTTATATAGCGAACAGGTATGAAAGATACAAAGTTATTGAAGTAATACTAGAGTAATTACGTGTATAAAGATGTGAATGTAAGACCTTAATTATCAACATCATGATGGTGATATCCTGGACGGTTTGATATTGTAAGATTGATAAATATTGATATAATAATAATACACATCAAGGAGAAAATACAATGTTACATGATAAAAAATGGGGAAAACATTTAAGAAAACAACCCAATTGTAATATACTGGGTCCCCCCCCCCCAGCAGTTTGGAGTGATATTCTGGAGAACTAAAAGCAAATCTATAATATTTATCATCTGGAATGATTTAGATTATCTATTAGATTATCGACATATTATATCTCTGTGTATATATGTATATCCTGAAAAAGTTATCAAGACATTTTCTGTTATAATTAAATTAGCTGGCAAGTAAAAATTATAAAAGTAATATTTGCTTGCTGAATGTATATATTGTCTATATTTACGAATATACATCAATGTTTTTAGATGTGTATGTGCACGTGTGTGTTAATGTGTGGGCGATTGTATAATTTATGTATGTATTATTGATTTATTGTTCATCATGGAATTTCAATATAATTATTGCAGTTTTGACATTCTCTCTTTTAACACTGTGCCATTTTATTAGATATATAACTGTTGATTAAATAAAGTTAAATCAATCAATCAATCAATCAATTAGCCATTGGATGTTAATGTAACGCCATTAGTACTTCACCTTGTTGTGTAAATTATATCCGTTGTCAAACTACTGTTTATAATATTTATGCAGCTTATTTATATTTAATTGAAGGATCAAAATGTTTATATTTGCATCACTGATATGCTACATTTATTTTATATTATAAACACTTGTTATATAGAAGATTACTAATGAAGGATTGTTCTTGAATCGAATTATGATAGTCTTTTTCATCTATTTTTTTTTAAATTTCAGCTCAAAAGATTCACATCAGCGAAGCGGCTAATATGGAGTTATCTAAACACGCCAAGTATATATGTGTTTATCGCGGAGAAACACCAATTAAGGTATTTTATAGAACATTTCAAGCCCAATTGTCCCATTTCAGACACTCAGTAATCAAATATAATTATCACGCACGCAAATAGTAGTTAACTCCTTTTCTTTGGGTTAGTGGCTTGTTTAACCTTTAACCCTTGGTTACACCTGGGAAAATATAGATGTGGAGGCGACTTCCTTTAGGGAAACATCCATAAAGACGGGTTATACTTTATTCGATTGTAATCTTAATCTGGCGGTTTGTAATTCAGTATTCTAATTACTCTGCTAGAGAAATGACTCTTTTCTTGGAGCGACTCATTGTTTTTGTTTACCTTCGGCATTTAACGTTTTAACTTAGACAAATGTGTCATTTTGAGGCCACATCTGGAGACATAAATAATCAGGTTGAAGGATTTCATTGATGAGCGAGACATCCCATAGAAACAGGTAGCACTGGGTTTCGATTCCACAACCTTGCGGTTTTCTGTACAGTGCGCTACCAGTAGAGAGATTCTATAAAACGCCCACCATCTATCCAGGCTAACTAGATGTGTAAAAACAAACAGCGCCGAGATGATGACATAAGTCAGTAAAACATGACTTCACCTATCAATGATACCCAGAGCAATTAGTAATATTGCTTTAGACGATCTATCAACGATAGTAACGTAATATTAAACCGGAGATCAATGATTCAAGCAAAATTCATATTTAACTAAAAAATAATAAACCAACATAAGTTACCTGCTCCAAAAGCACCTTCCAAATTAGTGTGTTTACAAAATGACAGATGAGATCGGTAAGAAATTCGAGGTTTCTATATTTTTGATTGATTAAAATACGTGTTAGCCGGTGAGATACGTGTATATGTTAAAAATAGAATCTCATCTAAAAATGTTAGCTTTTTAATGTATAAATACAACACTAACCCAATAAGCTAATTTGGGACCAGCCTATATTTATTATACAGTTTCGAACACCATTTTCAAACGATGATGATTTACATAACAGCTTTTATTGAGGAACCAGCCATAATTAAACACACTGAAACAGTATTATTATATTCTATAAATTTAGTAAATGATTACAAGTGACAGCAATGATGCCATTTAGAACAAAGCACTCATGTTTTACGTTTATTATATATACATGAATTCATCTAAAATATTATTTTCGTAACCATATAATACTTGCAGAGATCGGATTATCTGATTTTACAACTCAGTAACTATAATAAAAGTAGTATTAAACATGTCTGTAGGTAATCGATCAGCCTCATTCAACATACAGCCTCTGTAAATCAATACAGAGTCAATGGAAACTACATTTCCCCCCGTCTGCGGTAAATGTGGACAAGATGTCGTGAAAACAAGGAGAAATGACAGTCTATCTTAAATGTACCCAATATCTAATAATGCAATCGCTTTTATGTTTGTCGGCGAAAAAGTGCACTTTAGTAGAGGATAAACAAAGGCGAAAGGTAAATATTAAAGGAAAAAACCTTTCTACTTCCATCCAATCATAATGCCGGATTGTGCACATCCGTTAATAATACTGACGTTACTCTGACAAAAGTACACAACGTTCCAGAACCAGTAATAGATGGGTATTTATGAAAATTATAATTCTGACAAGTCTGTTAGATCAGACTTTTATGACAATCTGCGTTATAGGTACGGTATTAGACACGAAGGAAGTTTTCAGTCTCACCCATTAACTTCCACTTATATCTAAACACCATTAATGTGGGACAGCCTAGTGAAAGACCAAAGAACTAGCAAAACACCCAGCCCTAATATTCAACCCATAATGTTGCAATGGAAAAAAGTTCCATTAATGTTAGCGTGCTGTTAACAGTGATGGAACTTTTTTCATTGCAACAGACATCCAGGTTTTCTTTTTCTAGAAAAATTGGCCGATTATTGTTTGAGTAGTAGAATAATAGTAAGCAGATCTAGATGCATAGCAATGGAATACTTTATCTATTAATGTCATGATTTCTGAAATATTTTATTTCAAATATGCCAAACAAACCCCAGCACAAGAATAAAATTGATTTTAGACCTGCTGTATATCGTGTGCAGTCGAAATCGAGGTAGTACAATTTTCTAACTGATGGGTATATGACACAGAGAAACGTTTCCACACTTTTTTTGATCGCATTGAATGCTAAATATGTCAGTAGGTGTACATATATGTTTTGATGTACTATCTGTGTGATTCCCTATATATATATATATATATATATATATTATTTTTATTTCTAGGGCAAAGGCATCGTGAAAACATACTGGCTGATTGCTAAACATGATGATTATACACTGCTAAGTACATCAACTTTACCAGTCTGAAGATCAACAATACAAGCAACACCAGACATTGTTAGGAATGTAAATGTTCCATCATTAAGAAATGCACAAGTTAAATATGTTTATAGTAATTAGTTGTTCCAAATGCACAAACTTAATTATAACATTAGGTAAAGATATTAGTTAATTAAATAAACAAAAATAAATTTCTGTGGTGATTATGATATGTTGTTCAATAAGAATAATTCTGTCATCACAATGTGTAATAAATGATTATATGTTAGTTAAATAAATATCGTCATAAAAGTTTCATGATCGACAATATGACGGACATCTGATTAGAAAAATCGTTAGAAAAACAATCGATGTAAGACATTTGTAACACTTCTATTGTTTGTCATAAATGGTGATGATCACAGCTATTAATTAACATAATACTTAATACCACATCTATAAACCAATATAACATATAAAAACCAACAACAAATTATTATTATGTTCATTGTTAATACACACACAAACATACACACAGGCGTAAATAGTCGAACCTCAACTAATCATTTAAATGAAATACCAGTGTATCAACAGTAATTAACCTGTAAAATGATGTTCAACATAACAAATTTATGGTTAACCAACAATGTAATAAACACTGAAATATGAATGTCACAGACATAAAACAAATTATGATTCACGTAATAAAAGTCAATATTCAATTAATAATAGCTTGGTGTATCAGTCATACAACAAAGTAGTGCATTATATAGTGGCGTCGGTGGTTAAACCCAAGACATATTGCAGAGTGGTTACTGTATACAGAAAAGAAATGACCAAATGAAACACCCCACAAATAATACATGAGTAACTTCTAAAACAATATTATGGGAGAATCATCAGTTAAAACATGGATCAAAGCATACTATAATCTTGAACAGTTTAACAACAAATTAATTTATAAAGAAAGTAAAATGGCAAAATCATATATTTACATTTGTAAGAAAATAAAAGATAATTTGTATTAATTATAACATCGTTAACAGGTATTTGAGCAATTTAGCTTTTTTAAAGGGATTTAATATCAAACTACATAGAAAAATTTAAATCCTGTACAATATAACACTAAACAAACAAATTTAGCATCATGGTGGATGTTTGAATTAGTATCTAAAAACAGGTTGCCAACATACATGACAACAGATCCCAGTTAACTACAGGAAAAACAAGTATGATATGACATCAACAGTATCACATGGGACAATGAAGCTCGTTTAGTAAGTAGTTCTTAATATCAAGCCTAGCTGCATTTCCAGAAGTTTGCAAAATTGGTTTTGGGATACACAAACACCAATCCCGGCTGTCAACAATGAACCAACACCAAGAATAAAGGTTTTATGTCAGTAAATAAATCTGCACACAATGATTTGATGCTCATTTTTAGTTTAGTAGAAGATAATGTTAAAATATACTGCTCAATTTTAAGTGTTTAAAATAATTAGTAGTTTTTAACACACACACATATATATATATATATATATATATATTAATAAAAAAGAATAGCTGGTTTTATTTCCTTCGCAATACTTGTTGATGAAACTGCAAGAAACCAATAGAGAGGATATTAACCAAACAATCAGTAACATATATTATTTCTAATAACAATTACAACTTAGTAATAGTTGACTGAGTGAATGCCATGTTTAATCTCAGCATTGACTACACCTTGGATATATGGCTTAGAGGCGATACCCTAGCGAAATCAACCACAAACATAGCTATAAGTGTGATTTGAACCCAGGTAGCCAGGTTTTCAGTGTTATCTGGTATACTGTTAGTTTCCTCATCCCCTTCAATCACTTGCTGTATCAGTGAATGAATGATCCAAGTTTAACAACACACTGGGAGATAAAAATACCAACTTCATAGAAAGACTGCATTGGCTTTCTCTATATACCAGCATTAGACAACACACCATAATCACTACCTCAATTCAGTCAATCAAAAAGAAGAAAAAAGATGGAACTTTGCTGACATAATATAGAGACAAAAAGCTTCCACACTCTTGCTCTTTATGTGCAATCCATAATATTTTCAACCTTTCTATCTTTAATGTTTTTAGTCCAAAAGTAATACATGTGACGTTTATTTGACAACTGTCTAGAAATTTTAGTCTTGATCAACTTGATATAGACCCAGTTAGTTTGATTTGTCCTTTATCTAGAATCTAAAGGAATAATAGTTCATAATGATTTAACAAGACAGTTACAACTATCCCATTTGTTAATATACACTATATTATTACAGCACTCGTTAATCAAATAATCTACATGCCTGCATTGTTTAATGGTAAAAATAAGCATTTTTATATACTAAAGTCACACCATCTTACTTTCATGTAACTGAATTATTTACACATTTGTTACTGTACAAAAAAACAACAGATAAAACAAATAGTAACTACCAAGATATATATTCTGTAACAATTAAACCACCAGTGTATCGATGATGAATAACAAAAATTTCCATATTCAAAGCAATTGCCTTAAAGGCACATTTAACATACTAAGCACATTTACAAATTTCCCTGCTGAACTAAGTATAGTTTGGTACATTACTTGTGAAACAATACAAACAAACAAGAACCTCTAGCAGTTTACCCAAACATAACTCACGGCAGAAATACTGTCATATACACAAAGCTTTAATAGATGTTAAGGTTTTACATGGCATCCATTTTTACTCAACAGTTAAACTGTGTTACCACAATAATTTAGATGGATGAGAAGTATTACAGTGCTTTTTCTTGTTCTGTGTATCCTCCTTCAGGTCTAAATGTGCCATTCTGTGTCTTCGAAGAAACAAGATATGATTCAGTTCTCTTTATTTTCTTCATACGTACACCAGCTGATCGTCTAACAGGATATTTCCTCTTTTTGCCATTTGTTCTATGTGAAATTTTACCAATTGACAGTGGCACTTGATCACCTATTACACTGACTGGCAACATAACATTTCTGTGTGTCCCATGTACAGCCAGTGCATGACACTCGACTGACTGCGGCATGATAAAAATCTTTGAGCAAAACTGACATTTGTAATGCAGTTGGTGTTGGCCATGCTCGTGTCTTAGATGCCGCTGCATTCCTCCAAATGTCTGTGTTTTATAACAGCATAAGCTACATTCTGTTGAGCCAAAAGTACTGTTTCCAGCTTTCCTTATAACATCTTCCTTATTGTTATCTTCTTTGTTACCAGTTTTGCAGCATTCATCGTGCATTTGTTCTAAATACTGTTCATGTCCTGATTCTGCATCAGATGAAATTTGCTCCTTTCTAACATTATGAGACAACTTCTGATGTTCTTCAAATTCTGAAACTTTGTGGAAATATCTGTTACACTTTGTACACAGAAAAACCGAAATCTCTTCTTCGGGAACAATTTCTGCATTACAATCCATTTCATCTGAGTTTTTGTTCAGTTCTGGCATTAATACAGTTTTGCGATCAGCTTTTAAACCACTAGCATTTGTATGAATATTCTTTGCATGTTCTGTCAGTAATGACTTACTGATAAATGCCTTTGGACAAAATAAGCAGCGAAACATAACAGTTGGGAAATCCGATGATCCAAGTGACTTGTCAGGTAGATGGTGGTGTTTTTCAGATGAAATTCTATCCTTCTTAGAGTCATTTAATATCAAACACTGCTCCTGTTTCTTGTGAGCAACTGACTGATCCATATCCAAGTTTGCTACAGACAGACATATTTTACTGTGCTGTTTTAATCCTTCATCAGATTCGTCATTCCCCATTCCAAATTGGCTGTTGTCTGGCACATTACAGGATACTATTTTTAACTTTAGCCTTCCTTGCGATGTAATCATGGATGTAATTTTATCACTACAGGTCAAGCGATGTTTCTCAAAACTGTCTTGAAAGAGGAATGTTTTCTGGCATTTAGAACAGCAAAATGGGTACTGAGCATCATGATGTGCAGCACGGAAGTGGTTATACAGTTTTCTTCTGGTAAACTGATTGTGGCACTTTGGACAACTTTCCTTACGTGGCCTTGTCATTTTACCTATTAAATAACAAAAGATTTTAACACGAGTTACCTGTGCCAAGAAGAAACATTAGCATAAACATCATCTTTGTCTCAACCAGTTATACAATAAAACAACGCGTGACTAAATGACTTACTGAAACATTTTCTGGATTTTACAACTTTTTCTTTTAGAAAGGGACCATATTTCTGACTAGGTTCAGTTCTCTCTGGAGGTGAAATAGGTTGCTGCTCAAAGTTATCAGTTCCCTTCAAACTGGGAAGAGGATTGAGACAATTAAACTCATCTGAAAAAAAAATGAGTTTGGTCAAAATAAAAGAGTCATAGCAGAACAGCTCTGGCAAAAGTTATTTTTCTCTATCAGAAAAATTTAAATCTTTCCATCTAAAGGCAAAAAATTATATAATGTTTATTATAAAATATCTCAGAATCAAAACACAGAAGTTTCACTTTCAAAAATATTTTTTTTTGGGGGGAAAGAATATCTTCTCATATTCCAAACATTGTGTTTGTCTCTGCTTAGACACCAACACATAAACAAATCTCCTTCATTAGAGAAACAAGGAAGTCACTCACTTCTCCTAATATTAAGAGGGACCTTGCATCTTTTAGTTCTAGTAACTTTATGTAAACTGTAAATCCTGAATTTAAATGCCTATAATGATTAAAAAAGCTCTACCAAGACAACATGGAACAGTGAACACAAGACAAAGACAGCATAAACATAATGTGCCAAATAGGACAATTTCTCCTACTGTTCACAAAATTTAATGAAAATACCAATTTAAATCACAAACAGTTATTTACTGATGATAACAAATGACAAGAATGTAGATAATTTATCTATTCATCACTAAACATTTAAAATAAATACAAGATACAATCAAGGAACACGAAAAGAATATTATATACTAGAAAATCTCAGGTCACCTATAATCAGATTATAACCCATCTTATTTTCTAATATTATTAAAGACTATCAATATATAGGAAATTAATGATTGCGAAGGTGTTTTTGATTTTTTATGTTTCACATCCATGTTTGTGCACAAGATAGGCTAAACATGCACACACTGAGATTTGAACTCATGTGGTTGAGATCTGTGGTCTAGTTAGAGCATGGAAGTGAACCAATTTTTGTAAAGAATTGACGGATGATAACTAAATGTGTGGGCTACATTACTGACAAGGTGCTAACTGGCTGACATACCACACCCACACAAATAAGGGCCCAGGCAGCTATTTATTTCAAGCACTGTTTTCCCCAGCCCCTACTCGAGCATGCCCATATTCAAGCAGAGGCCGTTATTTCTTTTTCATGCAAATCTATGGCTCAAAAACTAAAATATTCAGTTTTTTTGTTGGAGTGTTAATATAGTGTAGAATACTGTATTGCAGACAATACACAGTACATGGCTTCTTTACCTCTCCACCTATTACCATAATAACCTCACACATTAATCTGTAACTTGACACTTTGGGTAAGCTAAACAGTGCAGTATTCTTTAAATAATGACCAATGAACAGAATAATACAGCACAATGCTGTTATTGGCTCTACCTTAATTACGGTAATATGCATTATAATAATGGCTTCAATTATTTCATATCATCCTTAAATATGCTTGGAATAAGCTTCCTGGTCCCCCGAGATTAAAGTCAATTTCCTGCATTAATTAAAACACATGGTTGGCTTGCCATATATGGATCAAGTGACAAATTACTGGTATGCGAACTAAGAACAAAACCTAACCTAAACCAAATCTGGAAAGCATTACAATGGCATATCAAATAAAAAGCAAGTAAACATTTTATATCAAGGATAGAAGTTTTGTAATTATTATTATATTTTTGATAATTTGAGAATTAAGACCATGAAAGATTATTGGTACCACAGGTGTGAACTACTGAGATGAACCATTCAGGTCGTTTCTGAAGCTTTTACGTACGCATCGGACATGAGCGATAATAACACACAAGCAAGTTAACTAGTAAAACTCACATCACCCAGCACTTATTCAAGTCCGGTGCTTATTGTTTTAAAGCAAGCTATACCCTGGCCCTTGTTCAAGCGTGCTGTTATTTAAGCAGAGGCCCTTATTCATGCGAGTATGGTATGGCTAATTATTATCGAGTTATTTACATGTCAATGAATGAAAAACTTCTATGCCTGTATACAATAAATGTGCTGACACTAGTATTAATGTTTCTTATTCAGAGGCATACATGTTGCTTGGTAAACCAATAATTTAAAACCAATACATGATTTACCTATTGGCTGTTTTTATTTGAATCAAATGAGAATAGTTTGTCAGATAAAGAACCATAGAAATTAAATGATTTTATTATTGTTGTTGTTGTTACCATTATGGCTAATCAGTGAGCTACATACTGAAATATCAAGATGCCTTTAAAAAAAACCATTGAGGAATAAGAAATATCTATAACATAATAATAATAATAATGTATATTTAATAAAGCGCCCTTACTAGCAGGAGCCATTCAAAGGCGCTGTACAAATAATATGTAATATAATAATACCCCAAATAATGTCTGTATAAACCCTACAAGAGATTTAAAAGATAATTATTATTTAATAAAGACTGGCCAGTACACTAAGTCAACATGAACAGCTGTAAGATGGACCATATTATTCAATCACTTGCTATAGGATAGTCAAAAACACAGCTAAAGTACATCATATCATCCTTCTGTGCTGTGGGATAATTCACACTGGGCAGTACACTAATTTAATCTTAAACGTGTGTGAGATGGTATACATCTAGTAGAATAGTACCAACATTAATAGCTGTGTGAGAATACTCAGTCTTCATTGTTTTTAAACATGTAACCATACCCCTATCTCTAGTCTCATCTTCAATAATACTAACTTTCCTAATTAGTACCATGACCTGGATAAACTAGACAGGTAGATGCTGACAACCAAATTATAGCCAACGCTGACTTTTTTTTATAATCTGTTTACTTAATCTGCTTTTTCAGTTTCATAAAAAGATAAGTTGGAAGACTCCGATTAGCAAGCGGATAAATATTATTTGAAAATGGAAAGAGTTCAAATTTTACAAGATATCATAATGTAAGACTTCTGGTTCTAAAAGGGTCTTAGGTCTGTATCATTTATTAGTCATACAATACTGATTACTTTTTACAGGTTATTATGTCAAATCAATTGTAAATTTAGTTAATAAAATTTATGTGCTTATTTAATTTGTTCCTTTCATACTCGGAAGCACGTTGACTTCAACATAATACCTAATTTCTCTGGTTTATCCAAATCACTCTTTGATCGCTGCCTCAGTTTGCTTCCTTTTCCCTTATTTCTCTGTGTTGATAAGGTCGGTGGTGGAAGCCTCTCTAGTGATACAGAAAGTGTTTTGTTCAAAACATCCGAATACTTCTCTTTGCTCACATCTGGTGTTATTGCTGCAAAATATTGTTTTACTTATTTCAATAAACAAAACACAGAATTTCTTATACAAGTATTAAGAGAAATGTTTGATGTCAAAAGTGGAGCAATTTGGATAATTAAAATTGATTTCCAATTCCCATCATTGAAGATGAAAGTTGAATTTTACAAATGACAAGTGTGATTGTTTTGAAGTAACAAATACAGAACAACTCCTGTCAACACTGTTTGACAGTAGCTCTTCAGTTTGTCTGTACAAGTAATATTGTTCATTATTAGCATCATTATTATTATTAATGTACAACACTGTACAGTTCTTATGCATCAGATGTAACCTAAAATGACCATCACTTATTATCCTTTCTAATTCGACCTTCTACAAATTTTGAAATATTGTTTAATAAACTTTAATCAATATTATTAATGGTGAACAACAAGAAATTTAAAAAGAATATATTAAATCAAAGTTACAATACAACATACACCATATGATACAAGTTAGCAAATACCAACATTACTGATAATGCTGGTACCTGAGTTTTCTGGACACAGCTTCTCTGTAGATAACTTAAGGTCTGTTGTTTCTGAAGTAGTTCTATTCTGTGGCAATAATGTTACTGGTAGTTGTTCTAGTATCACACAAGATGACTTTGTTAGATATTTTGAGTGTTGCTCATAATTTCCTGGGAAAAACATATTTTAGAATGGTTATTTACTATTAAAAGATTAGCTACTGATTATATATTCTAACAGAAACACAAAAGATATAGGATGCTCAACATAACACCGAGTGAAAGATAGAACATCTGAAGCAATCACACAAAAGATAATTAACACAAGAATATACAGAAATGTGTTCCTCGCAGTTATATATGTTGTTCTTATGTAATAATTTTGGGTACATTATTGGTGTTACCTAACTGGGGTTGGCACATTACAACATAAAGCATATCACATCAATATATATAAAAAATATTGTAATAATCAGACAATGAATAAATTAAAAACATAGAAAACAGCAGTGTATCACTAGTGGGCTGACAAATACCTTGAAATAAAAACACTTGAATAATATTGTCTAGCTTGTTTTATAAGCTTTGTCCAGCAGATATCATGAATGAGGCCACAATCTACACCCGAAGTCTCTACACTATCTTAATTTGAAAGCAAAATAATTGATTTACTGCAACAAACAAAACAGGAATAACAAATGTATGTTTAATTCTTCATTATAGCACATACAAACACTATATATTGAATGCATATACCACATAAGATACAAATGTCACCAACTGTTAATTGAACCAGATAAATAATGTTACAACAGTTGACTTCTAAAGAAACATTCAGTACAGACAATTATATTCTGAAACAAGCTATCAGGTATATAGATTGGAACAAACTGAATGTGGTTTGTTGACATGTTTCACTTGATATTAACTAGATAATTTATTGAAGGACAACACATACAAATCTAGGCAAAACTCATTGTTATGTGATTCTATAAATTATGATATTCTACAAACGTTTTAACTAAACACAGCTTTAAAATCATAGGTACAATATTATGAGATGTAATGTGATAAAACTGGCATAACAGATTATGTTACTGTTAGCAAAACTATTAATTTTTACCTAATGACAAAGCTGATTACCTAAATATAGCACTGTGTTGATATAATGTGTGAAATAAACAAAAAACATCAACTTAAACATTTTCAACTTCATTAGGGATCAGATGAGAGTATGATAGATAGAAGAGAATGGGGGTATATTTTTCAAGCCTAACACTACTACTGGAAAAATAATGCTGTAACAAAACCTTGTATCATTCCAAGTTTCTTTCATTCTAATACAAACATATTAAACAGACTGAAACATTAACAATACAACACATGGTAACAATTAACATTACAACACTTAAATTGTAATGCTCAATGTTAACACTAACAGTGTCAAATCATAATATAAACACAATACAATTGCATTATGCTAATATAACAAATAAAACAGCACAGAACATTCTACAACACAACTAACACTGGGTTGTCAATATAGTAACATTGACGTAGTGCAATTCTGTAACATCATCATGATATGAAAAGATAATATTAATTCTAACACCGGCAATTACATTTACATATTAATTATCTATGTTATTGTTTATCTTGTAATTACTGTTAGTATCTCACAACACACCACCTTGTATTTAGTATACACCTGAAAGACACCCAATAGACTCAAATGATAATACATACCTGTTTCGTGAATTATTTTCTGATGCGTCAACCTAATATGAAGCTTCAGAGCAGACTGATTGTTATAGTATTGTTTACACTGGAAACATTCAGCTGGTTTCTTCAGCCAACTACTCCCAGCTACGTGAACAAAACAAGAAATAATGTGATGAAAATACTACAAATTCATGATGGTTTTAACTTAGGCCTTGTCTAGACAGTCTAAACCTCATTAACATATCTCTGACTAGAAGGAGAAACTGGATGAATCCAAGACATCCACGGGCAGAAAAATGTTGTAATTAATAGTTATGATGAAGAATCCACTACTAATCATGAATGACTGCTAACTCTCAAACAAGCCATACACTATCAATATATCTACTTCATAAAACAAATTGATACTGTTGGGCAAGACACAGCAGTAGACACTTTGACTCAATTGATTAGTTGACCAACCTATCTAAGAGAGTATGTGTGGAACCCTACAGTGGTTAACTTCCCCTAGACCCTATACCATTCTAGGGATATATGTATGGTGCCTTACATTTATCTGGACATTTTTATTCAGATATTAGGGCAATAATAAAGTCCTCTGTTTTCGTTTGACTGATTAATGGCATCCCGTTAATTGTGATATATCCCCAATTACTTGACTTGTAAAGTGGACCAACTGCCCATCTGCCATCACACTAAATCTTAAGTTAAAACACTTAGTTAAAATAAATTTAAATGTTGTTACTGTTTTACAGGCACGTTTGTGTACATGGTAGACTAAATGGGCTGAGCGACCTCCACAGGTAATGAGATGAAACACCCTTCTGACATAGCCCAGCAGTGGTTTCAACCCGGGTGCTATATATATGTGGCCAACTGCGCTACTAGTTAGGTCGTAGAGCCTCAATAAATATTTGTCACCAAGATATTAAAATTAAATTATAAAGGTGTTACATAAATAAATGGAACTATCAACGTAAACATCATTTACTTCTCACGTGTTATTATTATTATACCAAACTTATAAAGCGCTCTTTTCATACTTAAAGCCTGTTCAAAAGCGCTGTAAATAAACTTATGGGAAAAAAACCCATATAAGATATAACAAATATAATACGATTATTTCATAACAACATCTGTATAAAGCCAAATTGGGATATATATATATATATATATATATATATATATATATATATAAAACTGACAATGTCACTAAACCCATCGAACATAGTGTTCTTCTTGGTTGATAAACTGTCAAGATGTCAGATATATATCTTGGAGCTTGTTCATGTAGGGCTTTATACGTGTGCATCAGGATTTTAAATTGCACTCAATACTTAACAGGCAACCAATGCATATCCTTCAAAATTGGTGTAATGTGACTCCGGCGTGATGTTCGAGTTACAATCCATGCCGCCGTGTTCTGTATACGTTGCAACTTGTTAATGGAGGTCTGGGGCAGTCCATTGAGCAAAGCGTTACAGTAGTCCAAACGTGATGTTATAAGCCCATTAACCAGTGACTTACTTGCATCACTTGTTAAGTAATGCCTAATATGCCCAATGTTGCGGAGTTAGTGATAGCCAGCCCTACATATATTATTCAACTGTTGCTCCATATTTAGTGCAGAGTCAAAGATAACACCTAAGTTCCTCACAGTATTCACTGGTGTTATATTAATGTCACCAAAACAAACAGTAACGTTTTTCATATGGATGGCATTATGCTTAGATGTGAACAGCATAACTTCCGTCTTGTCACTGTTCAGTTTGAGCATGTTTGTACGCATCCATCCCTCAATGTCAGTAAGACAGTTCTCAATGAGTGAGAGGGATTGTGCTTTCACTTTGACAGCGTCTTCCTTGTTAAGGTGTGAAAACAATATATAAATGAATTACAAAACATAAACTAGATGGTGATGAAGCACAATGAGAAATGTCAACGATTGTTACTTAAATTCAGTGAAATTCATAAATGTCTTACATGTGCTCTTGTTTTCATCTGATTCATAATGGTATAATTGTCTAGTTGAAAAGCACAACTGGCACCAGACAGGATGTTACCATATTCATGTGGATGGGTGCAAAAATTCAAGTTATGCCATAGTGTCATTTACCAAATGTTACACAAGGAGATGACTGTATACCGGTATATCTTTCTTCTAGGGTTTTGTTCAAAATTGCAAGCATAAACATTATAAATAGTGAAAAGGAACAACTGGCAATATCCACCCTCAGTACATTTTCAGACTTATAATCAGTATTTTTACTACATTGGAAGATCATACAAACACCTTAATAAAACAAGACATGGCACAAATATTTATGAAATATTCATAAATACATTAATTAATAAATAAATAAATACTCTGAATCCTTAATAATCCTTAAACACTATTTGGATGTTAAATTTTATTTACTTGTATGACATATTTATATCAATTTGTATAAACATTCCAATATACACACACACACATACATACATACATGCATACATATATATATATATATATATATATATATATATATATATCACATAATAAATACTTAAAAAAACCTTTTGATAACACATTATATAAATACTACCACATTTTAGTCACTACAATCTGTAACTAGTGTAAGTCACATGTTTGTATTTTAGTTATTTTTTCTTAATGTTTTCTTCCAAAGGTAAGTTGACTAAAAGTTGCACATTCTCATAACTTTAAATTAGAGGCATTATTCGCTATTGTCACTCATTGTGACAGCTTAAGCAGATTTCACTATATACGATATAATTGTAATTACCCAGAACTGATAACACATTTACAGCTGACGAGCTATTAACTTTATCACTTCCTTTATTTGTTAATTTAACTTGTTTATATTTATGGTCAGAACTCATGTAGATGGAAAATGGATTTCAATACAATTAAAAGATGAAACAAAACTCATTCAACACAGAGTTATAACGACCGGAATATGTTTGCAACACGATTAGATAAACATTTAAAACATGATCAATATGTTCTGTCATCATCCAATAAGTAATATCCCATATAGCAGCTAACAGATGTCAACCATATTTATATGTATCAGATCAAGACTGAGATTAAAACAGACAAATTAACAAGATGATATTTAAAAGTGATTTATAATCATATTCCATTTTCCCAAATTTAATAAAGCTTGGAAATGATTGGATCATTAATATAATGTGGTGTAATTATTCAAATTGTCAATTTTGTTAAATTTCAAAATAAAGTTAATGTATAGTATTCATCTACGAGTAATGATGCAAGGTTTCCATAAGGCTAAGTGATGATATGATAACAAGTGTTGATCATTCTATTGTTTTAGATTTATAATGTTCTGCACTTACCAATATATTCTTTTTATTTAGTTGTGAAATTCAGAACAACAGTTTTGTACAATAAGTTATTGGATTTGGAATTCTTTATTTTATATCAATGATAACACTTCATATGCCGAATATCAGGCACTGGGGAGTAAATTCATAATAGAATGTGGTAATACATGGGTATATGCAAAGATATTCAAGAAAATATTCAAATATGAATACCTCCAAACTGTTCTTTAAAAATTAAATACATCTGAATACAAATGCTGAATACCATGGATCTAAATAAAACCTTCCAACACTTCTGCTTTGTATTAGGTCCCAAATGTAAAGGAAACTGAAATATGGTAGCCCAAATTAATATTTTATATATTGTAGAATACTTCTTGTCTAATATTATATGATAGGAGCGAAAAACAAATGGTCTCATGATCAAAATAATTGCATTATGGGCAAAGTCTTTTACAACTAGGATATAAAAGTTCCTGCATGTATAAAAATATTTTTTGAGTATTACCTGGACGTGTTTTTTTTCTCGGTCTTCCTCGTTTTTTCTTTTTTGGTAAATTCTGTTCATCTGATGTAGTACCTGATATTTTCACTGATACTCCATCAATATGCAGTTTGTTAAGTAACACAACCGGTGGCATATTTAGAATGTGAGAATATCTTGATCTACACTCTGGTGACAGACAAACTGAAAATACAGTAATGACATTACGCAGTAACATAATCAAATCACTAGTTGATGTACAGTTAACAAATAAATCCTGTTAGCAATATCTGAAGCAACATTCTACAATTTTTGGCTACACTGGAATTAAACAGTAGTGTTCTTACTTGATTAGAATTTAGATACATACATTCATGGAGTAAAAAGTAACACTGAACCAGGAAAAACACCAAATGTCAACCAATTTCTAACATTAAAGACAAGTTGCAGAGTATGCATTAAGGCTCACATAAGTATAAGTTGGTGTACTTGTGTACATCATTATAAATATATCAATTATTTATTATTCTGCTAAAAATGATGAATATGACAAGTAAATCAATGAGATACAGTGATATTTTTCTTATATAGATATAATATATATATATATATATATATATATATATATACATCAAAGACACAATTTTCAATTACAGGATGATGACTCATTATTTCAATAAATTGTTTTATATATTGACAATATAGGATAGATATACTGTATATATATATATATAGTATTAAAGGAATACATCACTAATTAAACAACAAAAACTATCATTCAATCGAATTACGTGGTTAAAATGTAAAGCTTTAATACGAGTCATAGGCTTTATGTTTTAACTGCCATGGTTATATAATGATATAGGTAACAACAGTAGCCATGGCTGTTATATCCATTTCTTTGCAAAATTATCTCCAGGAAAAGTAGTTTTTGTGACCAACCGGGTGACTTGTCAAACTATATGGCACCGAGATCAAATAGTAATGCAATTACAAATATGTATATAAGAAATTACTTTTTTACTAAAAATGTAAATGCTATAATACATATAAACAATTTATATCAAATATTTTGCAATGATTTTAATCAAACAAACCATTCTTTAAGCTAGTAATCTAATCACAGTAACTATTTATCTAATATATATCCTCCATAAATCGGTCAACAACATAAATTTGAAAGTATTTCAATACTTTTCTGAAGTACTTGAACCTGATATTTCCATAATGAAAAGTATTCGAATTTAAATAGGTTTTCTCCAAATATAATAAAATACTTTTTACCAAAATAATTATTCTTAACATTCTGTTAGTGTTACAAATAATATGATTTGTTCTTGAAAACAATTTCTTAATTCTACTATATACAGTAAATATCTTCTCTTTGTGATCACAGAAAAGTGGATTTAGTGATCATTTTAATATAATTTTTTTATCTCTTCTTTCTTTATCAAAGGGGAATTTTATAATTAAAACAAATAAAAGGATAACATAAAGCCACTTATATTATAAGTAGATTCAATGAGCATATTTCATGTTTCCTTTAAAAAATACTGACTTCATCACATGTCATTCATTTATAGATCCTATAATTATTAAATATCTTTACTTGGACAAATAACAACTTCTATAAAGGCTGCTTCCAATCTTCTACCTCATCTCAAGGTAAAAAATATGGCTTTTCCTAGCATAAGGAAATTCCAATTTATAACATGTTGAATATAATACATGAATTCTGGGCAGATAAGCATTTATACATGTATGGATTTGTGGGTGGGGTTATTACAGTTAAATCTCAAGTGATAATTCTCTGTTTAGAGTGATATTTTCATGTTTCATCTTATTACTAGTCAGATAAGGAAAGGTCATTGTTGGCTTTACTTAAATGGACATGTCCCAACCAATTAACTCAGTCAGTTAATATTTTTTTCTAATTAGATCTAGACTGAATTAATCTATTTCAAGTAAGTTAGCAAACTGTATTTATCCCAGACATGTGAGATCTATAATAAATTATTTGGAATAATAACTGAATTTCATATTCTTTCTGAATATCTTATCCTACAGAATACTAAACTGGATGTTTTCAACTAGAATGACACCCAACAAATAAGACAATTTAGATTTCTTCAGGGATATAAGATGTAAAGAGACGTTGTGTTACATGACTAAACCTATCTCAATATATTTTGTCTAAAATCAAGGTCTGGTGTACAAATTACCTAAATTCTTCATCCTGATGTCCTTGTTTAATATGCTGAATGAAGCCAACTGAGATGGTTGCTGCGTTGAAGAAAGAACATCAGAATACTGAAATTCATCTTTTGATGGCATCACACCTGAATCAATAGAGGCATCTTTTAACCAGTACTTTTGGATGCTGGCTTTCAGGCTTTGCAGGGGGAATTGTTTTTCCTCTACATCAGTCATTAATTGGTTTGCTCCATCAGAATGTGTATTTCTTTTATCACTGTTCACATCCATCAGATGTAGATTACTGATTGTGCTCTGGTTTATAGTCTCTTCCAACTTCAGTGAATTTGTACTATTCTCTTCAATATCAACCGTAGTACATTCTGTCTTACTCCCAATATGCATGCTCTGACGATCACCGACATCCCTGCTGCAGATATATGGTAAATCACTTGACACAGAACTGTCTGATTTCACCTTCACCTTCTCCAGAACCCCATCTGAACTGACAGGAGATGAATTATTCTGACAGACGTCATCCAAATTTGGTGGAACATTCAAGGATACAGTCACTAGTCTGTTACCTTCCATCACAGCCAAACTCTGCTTCATGCCAATATCATTAGGAACTACTATTTCTATTGTTCTTTTAGATTCATCATCACTATGAGGTAAATCCTGCACATCAACACAAAGACCATCAATATCTTTACCAATAATGTCGGTTAACATGCCATTGTTAATTTCACTTTGACAAACATCTTCATTTTCTGCTTTTATATCTTGATTGAGAACACACAATCCTTTATTACTATCCATTTTATCATCAGTATCAGCAGATAACTGTGTGTCCTTTTCTGCGGCGCTGTCATGTACAACTTGATAAGCAGGATTGTCTTTTGACACAACTGAAGTACTAGCAGCATTTCCACTCAGAATTTCAGATTGGTTTTCATGACTGGCATCAGACAGGTTCTTATGAATAACTTCAAGATGGTTATCACAACTGTTATCAAACTGGCTTCCGTGACCAATTTCTGGCAAAATTTCATGATGGTTTTCAAACTCGTTTTTATCAAAGTCCTTGTACATGTTTTCGTCGGTAATTCCAGGATCGACTTTATATTTCACTTCAGCACGACCAGCTACATCTTTGTGGCTAATGCTTTGGCTTTTGCATCCATCCATTGATGTGCAATCTTCTTCCTCTGATAAACTAATAAAACTGGTTAGATCTACATCATTTTTTTCTGAAGATATTTTTGAAATTATCACATCATCATCAAATTTGTCTTTAGTTTGTTTGCAACTTAGTTGGCTGCCAGAGAAACTACTAAGAGCTGATGAGATAAATCCATCGTGGTGGGAATTTTCTCTCTCTGTATTTCTAACAGACGTAACCATACGATCATTAGTGCATTTTCCAGAACTCTCAATGCAAACAATCTGACAATCACTGACATCACTGCTACAGTTCTCTGATGTACCACTCAATTTAGAAATATCAGAATCCATCTCTGACTCATCTTCAACTAGATTTGGCATTGGCCAGTCAGATAAGTCATTCTGACAGTTGTCATCTGGATTAGATGGGATGTTCAAAGATACAGTCACTAGTCGGTTACCTTCTATCACAGTCAAACTCTCTTTCACACCAGTATTATTAGGGAATACTATTTCTATTGTTCTTTTATCTTCATCTTCACTATCGGACAGATGTTTATCGTTTTGCTCCAATACCATACAACTGCCAGCAGTATCTATATACTTGTCCTCTGTCATCACTGTTGACATATTATTGTCAAGGTCTTTCTGGTTAATACCTGCTTCTTGTTTATGTTCTTTATCCTGATTACCAATTACCTGAGTCACAGATGAAACTTTTCCATGCATGCTTTCAATCTCTGGTTTATAACCAGATGAACTACAGACCACATTATTAGTAGCTGACTGCAAATCTCTATTTCCATCAGAAAACACTAGCATGCCATCATTAGCAGAACATAGCAATTGTTTGTTTTCATATTCAGTTGACTTCACAACACTCACTGTGGCAAGACAATTGTCTCTACACTGGTTAATTGTGTCAGCCAGATGAAGAGGATTCATATCAGTTAATGGTACTGTTGTGTCACTGTCACCAATGGCTTTGTATTGGATGTCACTATGTTCAAACTTAGCCTCATTTCCATAGCTGATATTATCAAAAAAGTCCATGCTTTGAGATAATTCACTTGAACCTATTTGTTCTTCATTGGCAGGACCAAATGGCATCAGCTTTTTAACATCTGACATGATGTTTTTTTTCTCAAGCAATGCACTTCTGGCATACTCCTTTTCAAAACTGTACTAGTTTAAATTATGAATTGTTATCACTGTAGTATCCCGAATAAACTAATACACACACACACGTATTATTGAGCAGCTGTTCCCTCCAGTCCTATCGAGACAGCACTGAATACGGAAATGGCTCTAAACAAAGTCGAAGACTAAGCAGGCGTCGTCGTCAAAGGGTTTCCGTGACATTTGTACCTAGTAGTAAGTAGTACTAGTATAAAATGGTATAACAGATTGTTTCGCCTGAAACATCTTCCAATTTGTGGTAATACGTTATAATGCCTCAACTTCCTGATCACATACATAATCCTTTCCGAACAAACATCACGAATAGAGGTCTACTCTAGAGTCTATCAACCATCACCAATGCCAACGATGGGCAGTGACAATATCGCCCATCGAAACATGATGATGCATAAACCCACATCACAGTAACATTACAACAAATACATCCATCTTGGTAGATACAGCACCGTATATGACAGTTATCATGCAAACAGATATATTTAACTGATTATCAATCTTCCTGATATCGAGGTCACAGGTTGGCTAAAAATACCTACTTTCAGGTAAGAGAGGGTTTTCCAACGATTCGGAACTGTGCACAGTCGACCTAAGACATACCGTCTCGACGCGTGTCAACGTTAATTGTCAGCATAACTGTATTTATTTCAGTTTTATAGCACTGGAGTAACCACAGTAAGAAGTAGGATTAACAATCACGGGAAAATGTTACTGTGTAGAATAACAATGAGTCATTTTCACGAAGTACAAAATAGATTAGCCTCATAAAGGCCAGCTTACGTGTCGCCAGCATCAAGTATTGATGATAATGGGCCAACTGGCGGACATGTTGTAACCAGTCTTTATAGGCTATAAATCAAGATAAATCGATGCTTGGGTAGCGATAATAATGATAATAATTTTGTATCAGAAAATACATTCCATTTGTATCTTTAAGAGGTAATAGATACACTCAACAAAAATGTTATTGTTTACAGCCACTTTTTGCACATCGTAAGCTAAAGGTGAACTCTAATGGTAATAATGTGAAGTGAAAGATGAAACATTCTTCAGACAGCGACGGCGAGATTACAACTGATGCAGGTGATAGATGATGATGATTGGTGTTTTACAGCCACTTTTGTGCACATGGTAGGCTAAATGGGCCGAGCGATCTCCAAAGGTAATGAAGCGAAGTCAAAGATGATACAACCTTCAGATATGCCCACACCGAGATTCGAACACGGGTGGTAGTGGTATGTGGTCCAACACGCTACCGCTAGACCACGGAGGTGCACATGCAGGTGATAGAGTTCTGCGGTGAACCGAGTTACTATTTAGTATACGGCTACGTCAATTAATATTAAGTGTATCAGAAGTTCCTGAAAATCAGATGTAACACTATTTATGGTTAATATTTATATATACAAACATATATTGATGGCATATGTATATGTATAAAAGTGCAAACAAAAACTAACCAATACTACGTATTAAAGGTTTTTTTTCAAACTCTATGACACGACGGATCCCGAGCGCAGACAGACATGCACTTACGGAAAAATGATCCACGTACTGATGCAGGGTTCGATGGAATGAATGAGATTATCAATGTAATATATTAAATATATATGCTACGGGATCTGGAACAGCTCGATAAACTCACCGCATCTTGTTCCCAATTTTGAACGCACCGTAACCCATTTATCCTTATTTTTGACCCTCACATGTTTTATATATATATATATATATATAATTACGCAAGTGTACATATGCACCCGCGCGAGTTTGTATATACATTGTGTGGTTAGGTTTCAGTTTCTATTTTCTAAAAACATGCATTGTATATATACAGCTCAGGCCCAACAAAGATTACATTAAAGAACCACTTATAAATGCAGGATTTTAAAAATGTTTTAAATAATCTAAACCCAGAAGGTTTCTTATTAAACATTATAGTCACATTGTTTAAAAATGGCTAATACACATTAGTCAAATAAATAAAAAAATAAAAACATTGGCATCCTTTGTTTAAAGATGAAAATCAATAAATCCTAGTCATGATGTGGGAGCTGCCTGTATTATCAAATCCAAATCTTGACATAGAATGTTGTTTTCTTGCATTACCAGATCCCAGTCATTACGTGGTACATTAGCTGCTTTTGTCATTAAAACCCAGTCATGATGTGGTGTACTATAGATCCTCATATTGAAGGAGATCAGTCACAGTAAGAAGTATTAATGCATAGTTATAACAATAAAATAGTAAAACATGCAAGGGAAACCAAATAACTGTTTTCAATGTTATGAATAAATACTGGCAAACCAAATATTATTAACTCAGAAAAAGATATGACTCATATGGTGTATCCAGATGATGGTGATGATGATTGATGTTTTATGGCCACTTTTGTGCACAAGGTAGGCTAAATAGGCCGAGCGACCTCCAAAAGTAATGAGGCGAAGTTAAAAATGAAACAATCTTCAGATATGCCCACGCCGAGATTCGAACATGGGTGGTAGTGACTATCTGTGCTCCAACACACTACCGCTAGACCATGCCTTGTTCATCGCAAAAAATACTGATTTCTTAGTGCAGTTGTGTAGTTTTCAGGACGAGACAGAGTCCTTTCTGAAGTGAATGTTCCATGCTGCATGTATTGAGAAGTTGGAACCAAGTGTGTGGTGGACATCCATAAAGAAGACCTGCAAGAATGTCAATGCAGAACTATATGATCTTGCGATTACATTGCTGCATCTTCCTTCAAGCTCTGCTTCCATTGAGGGGATTTTCTCAAACTTTGGTGTGATCCAGACAAAACTACGGAACAGATTAGGAACACAGAAAGCAGCGAAGGTGGTAACATGCTACAGGAAGCTTCGAGGTGAAATTGATTTAGACTGGTGATTATGCTGTGAAATTCTGAACAATAAGCAAGTTCATGTGTATATACCATATACATGTATACTGTACATGCAATATCATCATCATTCAATAAATGATTCACATCACTTTTTGTTTTATTTCTGCATTGCCTTTACATTAAAAACTACTCCCTATGTAAACCCTGTTTAAACCTAAAATAGGGGTTTAATCCAATCCAGTTTAAACACCTGTTTAAACAGGGGTTTAATCAGGACGGGTGTTTAAACTTGCCAATCCTGGGTCAAATAATCCATATGATTACCGCTTCCCCATTACCAATTTATCAAAAGGTGACTGATTACTAGGCTTAGCTTCCATCATCTCCTGCAGTTTCGAATTTCCATTCTTTGCCTCTGTATCTAGTGTAGTTGTCTTTTTATTTCACACATTTTCGTGTGTTTGCGAGCGCGCATTAGGATCAGTTGTACCTGCTTGTTTTCCTTTACATAATACTACTTAATTACTCTAATATATTGGTCGCAGCAGCTTGGGATGAAGATCAGTTTTCTACTTTCCCACACGACTTTTCTGATGACTGCGAAGAAGCATTAACTACCAGAGTAAATCTCTCTGATTTCGTACACCATGTCGAAAATCAGTCTACAAAGCTCCAACCCAATAATTGTGGCGCCTGCCTGTTAATAGGTGTGTATTCATAATTACTGTGGAGTCTGGTTTATCACGCACGCTTGCTAATATCGATGACAATGATGTGAAAAGTACCGAGATCCGGGACGCAGCCCTGAGCTCGGCCGTCCGTCCCGGATCTCGGCCTTAGCTAGGTTCTGTCTTCCAAAAGTCCTAACTCATGTGGTCTCGAATCTACTTTATTCCTCTACTCAAAACTGCACAAAAACTATACACTCCTGGAAATTATACACTCCAGAACCACCACTCCACTATTCTCTCTCCTTTCCAAAAATCTACAAAAATCCAGATATATATAGGGAATTGTCCCCTCAGCACCGTTAGCGTTGTTGTCCGGTAGACCCCACATAGTCACCTGGTCCAATCATCGCTGACTTGGCTGAGTCGAGAACAATCTCCCACTAAAAACTCCTCCCACACATCCAAACAAGTATATAAAGGGGAATTCTCTCCCCCAGCACAATTAAGTGAGCTCCGGTGGCCTAGCCGTTAAGCACCCGGCACTTGGTGCCAACGGTCGCAGGTTCGAACCCCGTAAGAGGTCGAAACTTTTGCAAGGATTAATTTCTCGGCTCACTACATCGTGGGTGGGTGACCACATTAAATGGCGCTGCCGTCTCCACTGAATTATTTAAAATAAAGGGGGGCGTTAAAAAAACCCTGAGGACGTAAAACACTCTGGGAGTGACCACCTCAGGGTATTTCGGCTCCATCTTTCCGTACTGCTCCCCTGTGAGTGGTGTGTGTGTGTGTGTGTGGGGGGGGGGGGTAGTTTCTCAACCACTCGAACATAGAGGCTGTGCTGATTAAGCGACAGCCTAGGGATTCTCCCCGAACAACAAAACCAACTAACCCAGCACAATCAGCGTGTTGTCCAATGGAGACTCGCATGTCCAATCTCCGCTGACTTGGCTGTACCATAACAAACAAAATGCACGATCTCCATATCAGACTGTCCTAGTCTTCAGTATTTGCAACATGGCGTGGGAAGATCATAGCAGCTGTCTTGTGGGATGATACTCATTTAGAAGTTAGCGCATATAGTGAGGGGGCAGTCCATGCAGAGCTTTATACACCACGAGTAACACCTTAAAGTTGATTCGGACGGCCACGAGTAGCTAGTGGAGCCTACATAGTAAAGGTGTTATGTGGTCTCGCTTCTTCGTTGGGTCGTGGAGTCCATGAGTATCCATGTAGGATTGTAGCTTGAAGGCAACAACTTTCTCCAGTAACTTGGGGAGGAGTGACATATTGCTAAATGGTCTGTAGTTCTGGAGATGTTTCGTTATCCAATGAAGATTTCTTCAGGAGGGGAGATATTCTGGCCACTTTCATGTTTTCATGGACATCTCCTGATGTAAGATACGAGTTGATGAAAGTAGTCATTAATGGAAGAAATGGGCCCATGAGCTGTTTGACCGTACGTATAGAAAGTGGGTCCAGTGAATATCTTTTAGAAGGTGACTTGATGACAGTGCGTTGTAATTCGACCTCACTGATAAAAGAACACTACACTGGTTAATATGCTGATCTGCCTATATACTACCATCTTAGGAACACTCACTGTCTAAAAGCTTTCTTGCCACAAGAAACACCTTTTAGAGTATTCCATGCCGTTATTACATCTCCTTATAGACCGTTTGAACTGCCTACTATATGCCATACCTGATTATAATATGAATCGCCTTAGGCCAATTTATAATGGTCCAGTTAATTCACACAGTGACAAATATATATATATATATATATATATATTAATATCAGCAGTATACTCCAATTCTCTAAAAACTACATTTGCTACCTTTTAGATAGCGTTTCCATTTAAAGAGTTTACTCACAACTTATAAATCTATCAAGGCCATGACACCTGAATATATGTTTGAACTGCTGTCCATTAGAAAGTCATCTCGAAAGCTCAGGTCATCTAGTCAGACAGATACTATTACAGGTGCCTAGCTTAGCTGTGGCTTATCTCAGTCACATGTTTCACCTCCTCCCCATTTTAATAGAATAGGTTGTTTGTGGACATTAGAATCGGTCACCACTTGAAACCTTTTAATCTGTTTGAAATTAATGTTGATCGTTCAAATCTTCTTATTGGATTTATACATTTATAAACATTTTAATCAGGCATTACTGTACAGCTATTTGAATAGCTCCTGCTAGTATGGGCACATAATGTAATATACATTATTATTATTATTATTATTATTATTATTATTATTATTATTATTACTACAACAACAACATCTACTACTACTACAACAACAACTACTACTACTACTATTTCCACAGAAGGAGGAAGAAGCTACAAAATGAGTTTAAAATTTAGTTTTCCTACACTCGATCAGCTTAAAGTACCTAGAGAATTAATGCGTTCGCAATCAAATTAACCAAAACACACGAAATTCACCCATATATTATACATACAACCCAATTTACAAGACGAGATAAAATAACAGCACTGATCGTGAGAAAGATTACTAGCTGCAACTTAGACATCGTAGCTTTAAATAAAACATGTTAACCAGAAAATGGGCAACTACTTAAAGAATCCAGTGACAGCTTCTTTTGGGATAGAGAAGCGGTAATTAAAAACGCACAGAGGCAGGTTTTGTTTCATCAACAAGTCTCACATAGAATCCCTAAAGAAGATAATGGTCACCTACTATAGCTTGTTCTACTACTGGGAAAGTATTTCTTGCAAATGCAACACAATCCTCTTGTTCCTCAGCATCTGTTTTAAACATGTTCTTATGGTTATAAATATCATCTATTGTATACCCACTCGCTACAGAACACAGCGAATTCACCCTAGCACAAGGCATTAGCATCTTACTGAATATGGATAGAAACAAAATGTTACTAAGTTGCAACTGAGATAGGATAATGGCAGATCGATCACAGATTGAACATGCCAATGTATCAACAACACTCCAAAACAACAATTATTAACATGCAGTTTGGAAAAACCTTCGTGAAAGAGGACTACAACGTTATCAAAGACACCATTTAATTATTCCAATGCTCTCGTGTTTTGGGGACATATTGCAAGAGAAAACCGAGACTGATTCGAAGAAATTTGTCTTCGCAATGCCTTTGATAATGACTCATCATCTGCAACAGAGAACTAAATGCCTTTTAACCAAAACATGTAGCGATAGCCAAATTAAATTGAATAATATACCTACCTTATGCTGATCGACAAAATTTGATTAAAGCAGTTCTTTGTGTCTCAAAATATATCTATACTCCACAAATGTGCAAATCATCGGCCCTACTCGGCACATATATGACGGTGCTCATCATTGATAAAGCATCGGTTTTGGATAGATGGGCCGATCACTCTCGCGATATGCTAAATATTCCCTCATCAGGCAACTAAGAACTACATGGACCGACTTCCTCAAGATCCCGATGAACAATAAATTAGACGATTCGACCCAAATCTATCCAAAATTCGACTCAATCTACCAAAAAAGGTGATTGACATAAAACCAGCTGATTGCTGGAAAAAGCATTATACCATGTATAAATTAATATTCGACATTTACCAAAGGAGTCCTTCAACAATTATACACCAAGAAGAAGAAAAAAGTGTTCCAGACGTTCAGATGTTGTTTGTTCCCAAGGTTAAAACTCATGCTGGGACTCCTTTTTCACTTGCTGTCCCTTTTCTTTGTAATTCACTCCCTGAACATGTTACGTCATCAAATAGCATAGTTTCTTTCCATCACCATTTGAAAACTCACCTTTTCAGACTCGCTTATCCTTACTAAGTTTCCTTTCCATCTGATCAATTGTTGATGAACTTTGCATTGTACCCGGACTATAAGTTTGCCCAACCCCTCTACTAGGTGCGCCACTGAGCTCGATTCTTTTCGAGGATGTTGGCACAATAGAAATTTTGTTATTATTATTATTATAAGAACATGATCAGTAGTTATTAGGATTATCTTTAAACGACAATGTAGCTGAACTATGTCAACATAAAACTGACTATTTGGACAGGTTTCCCTCCACGATTATGAAAAAAATATCTTCGTTTAGTTATTACATAATCTCTGTTCAATTGTTTTGCGGTATGTATAGTGTTATTGTCGTGAAGGTAATTGATGTGGCAAAGATCGAAAAAAGTCAATACCGTTACTTAAAACACGTTCATTGTGAATTTAAGGTTTGTATGAAGTGCAAAAGCGTTTTATAAATTCAAACCAGTATAAAACTATTTCAATTTTGATTAGGTAACTAAAGGTATTCCTATGTAAATGGAAGCAAGTGTAGTTTCTAGTTTTAAATAGTGATAATAGTCTAACAACGTTTAAATAAGAATTACTGTAAGATTATATGCTGATATAAATTAGTGTTATTTTATGTATTTCATCTATATTGATATCACCACAGCCAGTGTGGTGTGGTCAGGACATCAAGGTGGTCTATTATATATCACTAATTTGAAATACACATTAAGTTGCTATTGAGCATATTATGTCTCGGTGGTTGGCCCAACTTCGGCTGCTTGGAGGTATGTCCGGATTTGCATATGGGCTGCAGTCCAGGGGCCATCTAGACTTGGGCCTCCTGATAAAACTATTAATATAGAAGAACAGAGATCTGTATATTTTCAGATTTAATGTGGCTCCTCTGAACTAATTTGAAACAGTTGGAGTGGGTCTTTTAAATCCAATGGGGCCTTTGCATATATATTTTTTAAACACTTCCTCATACTGAAATTCTATTAGCCCAGGTTCCTCTGAAGGCCTAAACCCGGCTCTGTCCGAGGCCATTGATACAATACTGTGTTTATCTGGACATAGATAATGTACTGATATTTCATCGATTTATTTGAAATAGTGATTTCTGTAGAACCCAAGATAAAAAAATGTGAGCTACAAATTACCGTAATATTAAATTCGACCATCTAATGAATCAGTAACATTACAATGGTTTTGTTTTATCACTGGAATGCTACATATTGCTTGGAAGGATTTATTCTGGACTAATCTCTATGAAGTCTTTTGTGCACTTCTACATCAGGCAAACTATACGCGAAATAATTTAGTAAGCGAATAACCACCACCACCACCACCCCCATATTGGGTATCTAGTCCGAGTATGCACCTCGTTTTCAGTCATCTCTAGCTAAACGAATTTCAAGTAGATTGGAGTTGCTATGTAATTTTATATATAAATGGCTATTTACATTGTAATTGATGTCGATTGCATGACACAACGGATATACTTCAATATTAATTATGCTTTAGTGTATGTTTTCCAGTATATTTTACAATAAAGGACTTTTAAGTTACCCTGGTACTTCGAGATTAAATGGGTTTCTTCAGATCGGGATTATACCCACCTCTCTACTTAATCTGGATATCATATGGCGATTAGCTCAGGCATCCAGCAAATTTGATTATCTTCCAATCCAGATTGTAAAAAAGAGCTGCTGAAAAATTCAATACCGTTACATAATTGGGCTAATATTCATAAGTAAAACTAAATATTATTTATCTATTTGTGGTGCTAATCTCACCATACAGGTCCATCAGCAAGGTACCACGCCATAGAAAAACGATATGATGAAGTCAGACTTTTAATGATGGATGAAATGTTTCACAAAAACAGATGATAATATAGACTTGATGCTGGAACCAAAAGGTCTGCAGAGCAATGTACTACAAATATCACCCTCAAAACATACAAGAAACAGACAACAGCAACTTTATTTTAATTATTAATGGAAGATTATCATAACAACTGCTATTTATAAATGATAAATTACTCTGTCATATTTCCAATTTTCATTTACCAATCTAATGTGAATTTTGAGTTTATATGTATTAAATTGAGCCATTTAAAAATCATATGCATATATATTAATCAGTATAGTTGTAATTAAAGTATGCAATCCATATTGAAATATACCAATGACTAAAATAAAATTGAAGACCTGGCAAAGATACATAAAGTGACTAATGTGACATTTTCCTACTGTATGTATTTGCAGAACAATGACAAGCATTTTTCCAGGACTAAAACAGTCTTTGCATAGATGTAGAAATGGCTGTTGTGAAGATTAATAACTGGATTCCAAAATATTACACTGAACAAGAACATATCTGAAGTTAACTATTATAAATGTGAACATTTTTCAGATTGGCTATCACATGCGTACAGTTTGGCTTACTGCTTTTGAGGAATGAACACAAGAAAACGCTTTCCGACTTAATTCCAATGGAAGTGACAACCCAAGTAAATTCATTCACCCACACACTCGGTGTTATAAAGCAGCCGGCTAAAACATCAATAATAATCTGCTACACAAATGAGCTTTTATTATCCACAAGTTTTAGACTAAGTTGGTTAGTTAACTTTGTGATATGTACCTACTGAGGATGATCAATTATATAACAAACATCACAACACAATATCCAAGTGGTGACAATGATTTCTATGATTATACCAATGTGAACAAATGTTCAGATTTATATCCAGTCAAACAAGCAATACTGACCCATTTACAAATCTTTACATTTATTACCTTTTATTTAGCTATCTTCTGTCGAAGTGTGTACTGAACCATGCCACAAAATGTTCGCATTTAATAACAATTCTAACAAAACAAACACACACACACACACAAACTCTTTTCAATCGCCAGCTACTGGACAAATGGTGCACCATATAAAACAGAACAAAGGCATTCTAACTGTGTTTAGAAAACAATCTAATTACCTGGCAGCAATTAATATGCAAAAGGTTGAGTTTGCAGAGATATCATTTGACAACAAAAATCTTGTACAAGATCAACACAATTCCTCATTGGCTGTCACACTTGCTCACAATGGATATGTCACTTTCTGAATTCTTGTCAGGCAGTGATATAAGTGTATGAAGAATAGATCTGCTAACTGGGGTGTTAAGAGTAAGATTTTTGCCAATTATAAAATCCTTTGTTCAAATCTCAACCCACTGAACATATCTACACAGTAAAAAGTCTTCTTCATTTTTTCAACAACAGAAAGAAAACCCAAATTCACACAGAGTTATCCTATGTGCTCATTTGCAAAAAAATATATACAGATATTTCTAATTGTAAATATTCCCACAAAGAAAATATTTGTAAAAAATCCCCAATTTTCAGTTGTGCATGTCTTGGGGGACAGAATACTGCTAAAGAACACCACAAACTGCAAACAGATTACACTGCATGTTAACAGTGAATATATTACTATAATTGTACTAAATTGTCACATTCTGACAGGGTAATCACCATCTCGGTATATTACAAACTATATAACCCATTCACTTCTAAATTTGTGCAAGTATGTAACAACCATATTCACATTTGAACTTGCAATGACACACACACACACACACACACACACATCTTAGAAAAGTATACGTATTAAGCATGCATCTTAATTGTATCAATTACCTAAATAATAACAAATTGCAATAAACAATATTCCCATCCATAAAACATCTAGCAGCCAAGCACATTACACATGTCAACCATAATCTAGGTAATGATTGCTAGTTGGCCTATACACAGTGGTCATCAATGGGTATACTCGTAGTTCAAAGAGGAGCTCTGTCCATTTTGCTAAATGCTTTTCTAAAATTAGAATATTGTAGATGAATGATATGACATAGGATGGGATGTTAAATCGGTGAGTTTCCATGTTTTCATAAATTTTCCCACCTTTTTTACTGACTGGCATATCCTAAGAAAACCCAACATCATAACTGTACAATTCTCAACAAATAAAGCATAAAGATAAATAATTTGGCAAAACATATTCTGTCATTATTAATGACCTATTCACAGATTAATCGCACTACTTTTGGATCGCCACATATATCAAACATCACAGAAAGTTACACCTGTGTTACCATAATAGTCCAATTTCCTAAATAAACATAGTTTCTGTATTAATGAATAATGTTTGTTGGCTGGCTCGCACTACTGAATGGAGCTCCAGAAAGGTGTGCCAGATATCAGCCTATATCAATAATCTTGCTGCTCACTAAGCATGGAACATAAATATTGTCAGTTAAATTGAAAATACTTATTGTGTACGGCACCAACAGAATTATAGACTATGCCACACATTAATTATGTTTAGGTAGTGACTATGATTAGATTAGTTTGTATCTGTTTTGCCATCAGAATATTGCACCTGCACAATTACTAATACATCAATAATAAACACACAAAACTAAAATCATCAAAAGAATACACAGTATAATTAATTCTAAACAATTTGGCTGCTACAGTAATCCTCACCCTACAGATCACTCAGCAAGACAGGTAATATATTTTACAAAACATTCCATCGCAAACATATACACTCTCGTATCAAATCTCCTCAGGGCATTTGGCAAAACTAGTTCTACATCATTCCTATCTGGCATTACTTTATGGAAAACAGAGTTTTGGCAAATAAAGCAAAACTTAAAATACAATAACAACATTTGACAAACACCATTGAGGAGATTCATGATGCCCCAAAAACATGGCTATGAAGCAAATACTATTACCAGGTGACTAACCACACTCACTGCAAAAACATGAAGAGAATATGATGACATGATGCAGATATATAAAAAAAATTACAACTAGTTCCATACATGGCTGTTTATTAGTCACAGCCTATATGCACACAATATAAGCTTTGATGGTAAAACAGGATACCAACAAGCCAAAATTCATCCAAGCAGCCACACAAACAGAAGCTTTCACTAAAAACCAAAAAATCGAAAATGGTCATCCAAACCAGGAACCCAATAATCATATACAAAATGAGGTGATGAAGCAATCATTTTGTAGGAAAATGTACAAACCTCAATAAGAGTAAAATTTACACAAGTTAGTTACCAAATTACATTATCGACTAAGCGCTTCTTCTTCTACATCTTCTCCTCCTTTGCCTTCCTTTTCAGTGCATTTCTCTTTATCTACAATGACATCACCTTTGTTCTCCGTCACAGTTTCTGTCTGTCCATCAGTTTCACTCTCTTTGATAGCAGCCTGTTTCTCATCCTCAGCGGTGCCATCCTCTTCTGTGGCTGATTTACCTTGCTGCCGCTGTAACATTTCTTCCCTGAATCTTTCAATGTCTTCTTGACTGTAACAATTGATTTAATATACTCGGATCAGATAACCACCAGCTAACAAATCAAAATACTGCTGAGAAGAACAAATATTTCTTAGGTGAGAAATACACTTGATCAGAAAAACAAAACAAGTTGGTCATAACAGCCTACCTGATGTGTACGAACACAATACCATTAATAAGATTTAATGTATCTAGAACATTAGAAAGGCTTGGAGTCTGGATCTGAAATTATGTGTAAAAATAACAGGTATTAGTCAAAGCTAATGACCATCTCACAGTATAGTTAAATAAAAACTGAGATAACGACACAAAAAAGAAGCTCACATAATTATGAAATCTTGTAAATTATTGTAAAGATAACTTTAACACTGAAAGCTTCTAAATGAGCTATTACAGAACAACAGACTGACTGACCTGTAGTGGAGGAATGCTGGAGATCTTCTCTCCCTTTGACAACTGGTTCATTGTTTTCTGGAATTTGACTGCCTGTTGAGTCAGATGGCGCAAACATTCTGTGCTCTCCTTTGTCCGCTCATGATCTTCTCCAAGCTGAAATTGTATTTATTTGATTTTAGACACATGGATTTAATATACCACATGCACACTTATATTAGTGCAGAACACTGTTTCCTTATGGTACCTATCTTCATTTGCACATACCATTTGTTTATAGATTGTGTATGCATCTTTCTCATTGTGCAAGGCTGAGCGGAAATCCCCTTTACATGAATGTGTCCTAGCAACAAGGTGGAAACTCATAGCAACCTTCAGACTCTTCACTCCAAAAAAACTGTAAGTATACAAGATAAATTGTATGTCTAATGTCACAAATAAAATGGCAAAATTGTGTTCACAACCTCAATGAAGTAAACATTTGATTTTGTCAACCTATTACAACAAACTTGAGTATTCTATCATATATATATATATATATATATATATATATAGTTAACAACATGCTTACTCTGTGTTTAACTCCAAAGCCTTCTGAAGAAATCTTAAAGATAAATCAAATTCTCCCACAGCTTGGAGAATCAGACCGATGTTGCTCTGCAAAGGATAAATATTCAAACAATCATTCAAGACAAAATTATTCCTGAAAAGGTCAAACTGATATTTCTTTTGACAGAAAGTAATTTATCCACCAAGTTTTGTCATGTTATAATGACTAATACTTTATACATATTTAGTACCATTCTTTTTGGTTTGAAAATAAACAAATTGACTGATTAAAGCAAAATCTTTGGCTTAAGTTATAATATTCACAAAGTTGACTGAACACAAAATGCCATTCATCTTGTCCAAATAGACAAAAATGCCAATACTTACATCAAACAATGCTACTTCAGGATGGTTTTCTCCATGACATATCACTGCCAGGTATCGTGCTCTGTACATCAACTTTAATGCAGTTGAGATTTGGTTGTTAGCAAAACAGTAAAGAGCCAAATGAGCCTGGAAATAAAACAACAATTACAGCCTGTTGAACAACTAAACTAGTTTGACAATGAATGTTGTGCCTAACATTTCCAATACATTATTATGAATATGATGAGGATTATTATTATTGTTATTACTATTATCATCACTATTATTATTGTTATTATTATATTGTGGTTATTTATTAATAAACAGGATGTTTTAAACATCTGAAACCAAATATAATTTTATTTTTAGTTTCTATGTGAACCAATATTGTCATTCTAATAACGTTTCTGATCACAAAACAGTATGTAGTATACAGGTTCTACTATTATTTATACAGCAGTTACTCATCTACAGCTGAGTGGTGTGTGTGTGTATATGTGTATGTGCATGCATATGTGTGTGTTACTATAACAAATATATCATCTCTGCAATTAAATTCTGCATCATCAAATATATATAGATTTGTCTTGCTGTATAATGAGGTGCAAGCTTGAAAATGATAAAACTTGATGTAGACTGGTGACCAATAATATAGATTAATAAAACAACTGTAGAACCAAATTAAACATTACTGCAATTAAACAAAACTCACATATTCTGTGATTGTATTCGGATGATCAACACCCAAAACCCTTTCACTCATTAACACTGCTCTCTGTTGATATAACAAAGCCTGAAAAAAGAATGAATTATGTTAATATTTACTGAATGTGACACAGTAAGGAAGTACATACAATATCAATATTTAGGTTAAAAAATGGATATTTCAAATTGGCTTATGTTTTTGATTGTAGCTTATTATGAACCATGAGTTAACAGTTAAACCTCCGCTGGCACCTTTTCCTACAAGTACAACTCAGACGGACAAATAAGTATTGGTGGTTTATGCCTATTTGCATTTCATGATTCATGTGATTGACATAGTATGTTTGGAAAGTGTATACCCCACAGTGTCACGCTTCAGCATTTAAATGCATCCTGTTTAGTTTTGTAATAAATAAAGACATTTCAAATATAAGGCTAACAAATATTGATATTTGCATGTGTGCTAAACTCATCAAACAACATATCTTTGCAAACTTGTATGGAATAAAAGCTCAATTGTACATGACCACTGCCTTATCCATGGTCATCTCTAACAGTTTTTGTAACTAAGACTCGACTCGTATAACATCAACACCAAATCTGGTCACATTCTTTGATTAGATCTAAAGGTTTCTTTAATCATGCTCTTTCTGGTTAAAACAGAAAAGTCTCTGATCAATTTCAAATACCAAAAGAAAATAATAAAGGCACCTCAAGAAACGTGTACAATCATATGACCCCCTTTGAAAGAAGTCCAGGGTGTGAATAACGTTGGCATCCTACTGCCCTCAATATATTGTTATTTTGACACCAGATTAATAAAAATCATGAAAATACCACGAAGGCACACTTTATAAGCAACTTTGGTAATTACAATTGGCATGTAAAAGAACACATATTCAGTTAAAACCTCACCTCCTGATAGTCTCCCATGATATAGTTAAGTCTGGCCAGTAAGCGAGCACATGCTGCAATCTCTGGATGCATGGCTCCATAGACATTGTTCAGAAGGTTTAATGCCTCACTAATCAATTCATAACCTTCACGTAACAGTCCCTGTTGTATCTTACTCTGTCCACTAGTGAATACATGGTAGGCATCAGATGCCTGCAAAGATAACAGAAAGCCAAAATAATTATACAAATGAAAGATGCGAATCGATGTAATAAATGTTTTTGAACATCATGATCCCTAATTGTTGTGAATGACAGATTTGTAAAATTTATTACTTCAAAGAGGATTTCATAAATAGTACAGTTCCAGTGAAAAAAATTACTCAAAATAGTGAACAAAAAATGTTAAAGAAAGCACAGAGCTTTCGTAATTATTTTTAACTTATTTTGTACGTGCTCACCTTAGGATGGACATGTTTCACAATTGGGAACGTATTGAGAATATCCTCCTCAAAGAATGTCTGTTTGGTCTTGGAATCGAACTGATAGTCTCTGAGGAGTATCTGAATCCCTACATTTTTACAGAATGATCGCAGCAATGATATCTTCTGTATGTTGTACTTCTCAGAGCCAGTATCAAGACAATCACTAAAACATAAAGGCATGCAGTACTGACATTAAGTCGTCAACACTCCAGGAGACAGATATTTAGCAATATATCATCGTACAACTTAACTCCACTTCTAATCAGTATGCAGGATCATATTGCAGATTACAATAATTGTAGTCATCAAAATCTTTTCAGAATATACAAGCATCAGATCTTAGGTAATACAATAATCAACAGAATTTTAATTCTATCAAACAAATTTTTAATATTGTTCTTCACTATTACTGGATACAACCATCAGCTAGATGTTTATAAATTAAGGACCATCAACAACAGAAAATGAATGTGAGCAGTGTAATGCATACCAGTCAAGCTTAAAAGCAAAATACTCTTCCACTTCATCAGAAATCTTCTTCCAGAGAGATTTTGGTGTCTCTGAAGCCCACTCCATTGAATCTAGAAAAAAAGTTCATTCCAAGTTTATAATACTAAAAGATAAGAAGTCAGTTAAGGTCAGTATCTATAAACAAACAAACTCTAACTGGACAGATAGTTTTACCTTGAGCAAGTTGAATGAGTTTATTCTTCTTTTTGTTCCTCTTACGAGCTCTTTGACTCTGAAGCTGAAATGTTGATAGGATTTTTTCATGAACAACAACGGTCAACTTCACAACACTTATTTAATTTTAACATCAATTCTTGTACAATGTCCACCTGTCAATGAAAGTTAAATACCCATAACACTTTACCACTATTATTTAACTATATATCAAATAAAATACTTGCTTCCACATTAAACCTTTCATTAACATCAACATTTTTACACGAACTCAACTACCACAGATTAATGGAGCATGCAGATTGTTGAGCATGAAACTGATTTCTCACATATTATCATTAACTACTGCCAAGTACTCCATTCATAGTTCTATGGGAACAGCCATGTGAAAACATATTCATTTCACTAACTGTTGTGTTCTACATTGTATGGTTTGTTCTACACATAAGCAAAACAATCTATAGTTAAAATTGTTAACTCTCTGGTTGTTGGAGAATTCTGATGGCCTCGATTCTTGTTTCAAGAGATTTTCAAACATCATCCCACCAATCATGGCGATGATGGAGAAGCAATATATTTAGTTATATTAATATTTGGATATACAGTTTAAGAGACCCTGTAGAAAAATAAAACCCAATAAACAACACTAATTTTCCAGACTGCATGGAAAATATATTATTTTAAATATTTTTCATACTAAATTTAACTCTGAATTATGTTAGTGGCAGTCACTACTCCCTAGCCAACTTGCTAAGTATATTTATTAGGGTTGTCCAACCTATTAACATAATATGGCTGTATCAACTTTTATTTAGACATTAGCCTAACCCACATTACCAAATGTTCTAGGTAATCTTTTAAAATGTTGTCTCGGCATATGTTCAAGAAGTTAATTATAAAACTAATTAGTTTAATTACATGTTACCATTAGGGAAACACCCATTTTACAAATGCCATGTATTCAAGGGTGCAATACAAAATGCCTGTTTTTTTTATAACAGTATATGTCTGTTTCACTTCTTTCATCGTTATCTTTATCTTTGCATGGCTACTAATTAGTTAATTAGTTGTGATATAGTTTATGCCAGATATTTGTACGCATTTTAGATAAAACAACACAATTAACAAAATAAACTGAACAACACAATTAACAAGCAAATTGATCAACACTTTCTCTGGCTTTCATTCATTGCTGGCACTGCAGAGCTTTGGCTGCAAGACACTGGCAGACAGATGGAGCTACAAGTCAACTAGAACAGTGGGAAGAGCCAGCCCAAACATGGCTATTAAGATCCTTGATCAAATTGATTAAATGTATTATACACAAATGCTAGGATACAATACCTCTTCAGCAGCTATCTGTGTATGAGGTGTTGGGTAGGAACTCAGATAACAGTTGAGGAAATGACTAATGGCAGAAGACAAGCCCATCATCTCAACTCCCTGCATATATATCTTGTAGAGATGTTTGGCAGCTCGCGTTATCAGTTCACTAACACAAATAGTCTGAAATATGAACAGAACAAAATGAAGAGAAACACAGAGAAACAAAATATGGAAGAAAAACTCTTAATCAGCAGATATATGTTGAATGTGTACATTATTCAATTAATCCATTGGAAGTACAACACTTACATATAAATAATTTAGTTGCTCATATTTGGCAATTGATTCTGTTACCTTCCCAAGGTAACGCATATTGATTCCACTAAAAAGAAAAGTGTTACACATTTGATTAAGGCAATTGTTAATAATTTTCAATTATACAATTAAACACAAATATAATTTTAAAAATATACAAATAAATCATAAATCTTCTTACTCATTACAGAATATCATGTGTAGTAAAGTAATGCTTAACTTACTTATGATGCATAGCTTCAGCAAGTGTTCCACCATCAATAGGTGAAGATGTATGTTCCAAACAATCTGTGACCTGAAACATCAAAAAGATACATTTCAAAGTCACTTCTTACAATCAAATGTGACTAGAACAAAATGAAGCTAAAAGTTACCAACTAATGATGCTGTATATCAGAAATTCATAACTAAATGTGAAACATGTGTTCTCAAAACATGTAGATAATAATGCTGAAAATTTATAATTTTCTATCCGTTCATGTATTATTGGTAACAGCTATAATAACTTAAACAAAAACATTCAAAGAAGGATTCTAGAATCTTTTGGAAATTCAAGACTTACTTATATAAATATTTATTTTAGTTACAACAATGGATCATGTACCAAATTCATGGATTATTAATGTTTTTATCTTGATTACCTTGGAATCAAATAAAAATTACTTTTGAACATATTTACTAACAATTCTGACAGAAAAGGCACCACAAGACACAAATCAAGGAACTGATCATGGAGAATAGTTGTGTAAAGTATTAAAATTTGTTTAATAGCTGTTGTGTAAACAACCCAGATATATCAACATACACTAATTAATTCAAACATGAAGCATATTAACTTACAAAGCTTGGAATCTGATGGAGAACGAGAAATTCTGCAGCATCTTTAACCAACTGCTTCTCTCTCTTAAGCTTCTCGCCCTATAAAGATGACATTTATACAAACTGTATATAAAGTGCAAATAATGCCAAATTATTTAAGCAGATTACACCAGTAACAGTCCATTTATAACACAGCATTAGAAGACTGGGGACACACTATTCTCACCTCGGAATCAACATGGTGAACATGTGGTTGGAACACATCTGGATTGAATGCTATAACAAATTCTGTATCACTTAAAGATCCAACAGACTGTGCTGCTTTCTTCACAATATCTTTGGTCGATTCTTCTTCTATAAAAAACAATTCAGATATATATTAAGTAACTTAGAAATGCTGGATTCAAGCTTTTACAATGATACAACACAATATAATTTTGGGTTACAATGAAATGTTATTTGCAAAATATTGTATAAACATACAATAATCTAAATAAATAAAAGTTAATGTGTGTGTGTGTGTGTCTGTATGTTTTCAAAAATTTGTCAAAAGTCTTAAAAGGTAGTGAATAGAACATTGGTTGGGACTATGATGTTTACTCATTATAATTAGTTTTTTTTATCATCCTAAACCCTTAGTTATATGGCTTGAAGGCTCAAGTAGCCTTTCACAGGAGCAAGCTTTTAAGTCCACACAGAACATGGCTTTAAAGCTTGTAAAGTAATATATTGCTCAACAACTTTGATATAGTTGAAAAGGGTCAACAGTTATGGTAAGAATTCACACTTATGCGTTTGGACAAAATACATAATTCATTGGCCAGCATCTTTAAAAAAAAAAATCAGAACATTTTCATCAGCACTAACTCTGGTTATTTGTACTACTAGACCATTATTAATCATTAATAACAATGAAATAAACCTGTCAATGAAATATATGAAAAGCTTAGAGATTGTTTTTTTTGGGGTTGGGTGTGGATTTAAAATTTTTCAAGTATCAAGTTATGTCATGTTTTACATTATATGTGTCCTTCTCACAAACATGTTCTAACACAGAAGTAAATCCTATCATCATGCATCCTATTAATCTTTTGTTTGGATTTTCTAACACCTGTATTTACAATATGAATCACTTCTATTTTTTTAAACTTTCTCATCCCATTTAACTATAAAAACAACATGTCAGCCTTGTCAGATATATCATAGAATTGCATGGAAGGTGACTGTTAAACAATACATCAACAAGTGCCATTCTGATACCTTTATTATCATTCACATCAGCAGTCAACTCCTTCATTATCTGTTTAGCCTCCTCAGTTTCCAGATCTTCTTTTGACACCACTTTCTTATCTGAAGTTTCTTCAACTTTCGCCTGGAGGAAGACAGTAATGGAGGCAAATTATATTTGTTTCAAAGGTTTGATTAAGCAGACTGAAAACACTTATTGTTTTTCTGCTCTAAACTCTTTGTTTCAGTATTTAGTGAAGAAGTTAACAACAAGACCAACCTTCTCTGCCTTTTCTTTCTCCTCTTTAAACTTTTTTGCTCTGAGCTGTTGTAGATGAAAGGCAGCATGTTTGACAAAGATCACATACCTGTTACTGTAAACAAATAAAACAAGTGTTTATTGGCCACTAGCTGATAGCGGTAGGTACACCAAGACATATACACTGATTTAACATGTTTCTGGTCACCCATCAATTATACTTCTGAAACTATAATAAGATCCTGATTTATTACATAACATACAGAGCAAATGAGTTTTAGGTATTTAAAAAATATATCATAGTTATGGGCAAGATAAGGCATCATTCATAATGGAATTTAATAAGTTGTTGTATTATAAACAAAGTCAAAGGATCAATAAAAGCTTAAACAAGAAAGAAGACTATTCTGTAGTTTTGGTCAAATATAACAAACTTACTCAAAGAAAGCATCAATCAGTTCCTGTCTTAGACATGCTAGCTTGTGCTTGTGTGACATGGGATAGCCCAAGGTCTTCAGTGCAGGACTGATTTCTTCAGATACTGAAATACGATGAACAGAATGAATCTACAAAAAACCATTTGATTAAAGGAACTTCATTTTGTTATGAATGACAGTAACCAACACTAGCCTAATCATAACGAATCCTTTTTAGAATTACTTACTCTCCAGATAATTAACATCAGGTGGAAAAGTTCTCAACAAATCCAGGACATAATGCCTGCCATCATTACCAATGATGCCCTTCGAGAAAAAGCAAAACTTTATTACTGTGGTCCAGAGCCTTGGGACAGTGTTAGACAAATTACACACATATGCAACTTTTATAAAAGCAAAAAGATATATTTTATACACACATGAAGGAATATAAATATTTACCTTGCATTCAACTGACGAATAAAGCTTTATTTCTTCACTTTTGTCATTTATAACTCTGAAATAATATTTTTACATTACAGTTACACAAATATTAAGGACAACAAAATAGATATTTGAAGATGCAATGTATTTTAAATTTCACAGTTTGCTAATAAAAACAATATTACATATTTCATCTAAATATTTATAATATTAGACATTACAACATTTAATTGAGGTATCCTGGCACAATTTCTAGTAAAATTGTAATGGAGGTTATTTTTGATTATGACCACATTCAAGCTGCAATCATTAGACAAGTTATATATATTACTCCCATACATCTCATGGAAAAGCAAAAGCTGTAAACAGATAACTAAGCAAGATATGTTGATTATGATATATTATACCAAAATGAAAACCAGTTTATTTAGATGTACACAATCCTCTCTACATTTCTTCCTAATGTTCACTACTCTTCACTGATGACTTTCATTTGCAATAAATGTTTTGTTTCAAATCTGGGATATTTAGGATAAGTGTATGCATATAAATAACTGCAAGCAAGCATGTATCTGCTAAATAATAGGTTATAAAAACAATGTCTTATCTTCAGAATGAATACTGTTACAAACATTCACACAAAAGATCAAGTGATATTTACTGGTGTGGGCAGATCTTCAGAGCTTGTGCAGTTTTCTGCAACTGGAGAAAGAATTTCTCATTAACATCTAATGCCAAGACATAACAACACACATATTATTACAGTGCACATTTAACATGTTATCAAGTTATAAACATATACTACAATTTCAGAATCTTCTTCAAACACCTATGTACACATCTAATATTATAACTATTCTGATGTCCAATAATATATACTCAATGTACAAAACACTGATGCACAAATACGAACAAAACAGCATTTGGGCAAACATCATGGAAATATCTGAGTTTATGCTGTAATGTAAATTGGGCAAACATCATGGAAATATCTGAGTTTATGCTGTAATGTAAATTTAGGTAAAATATAATTAACTTACGAGTTCTTCATATTTCTCATGTGTGACCACAGTCTTCCCAAAATCTATAGAACCATAAACCACAGACTGTTCTTGTTCTCTTTCCAGTATACCTTCAAGAAATACAGTATTTGGCTGATCAAGACAAATCAATTAATCATTTGTGATAGATGTAAAGAATAATTTTTTGTTGGCAAAACCATTCATGGAAAATCCCATCTGGTTGCATATGATCAATTCAACATTAAATGATAATAACATGATCAGAATAGTTCCTGCTGTTAACTCCATGCTCATGAAAAGTGGTATACAGAAAATATATATAAAAAAACATGTTAATACAATCGGTGAATGCTGTTGCAGTCAACTACCTGGTATTATAGACTGTGCTGTGACCCTGTAACCTCTGTAGTCGACGACCACTGTACCCAATGTGTACAAACCCTGTACATCTACACTACTGTAAGCTTTCACACCTTGTAGATCACTACCCTGGAAAAGCACGATTTAAAAAAGTTAAATCCTATTATATTAGTTAATAATTACTCCAGTATTAATATAGTCCTTTCCTTCCATTTACAGAGATGTTACATGAAAAGGAAATATGAAAAGGAAATTGTTTTATATTTATAGAAAACTTATATTGATCATAGATTGAAAGCAAAAATAAATTTCTTTTATCAGTGCACAGAGCTAACCACTTGACACTATCTGTGTCCTCACAACTAAAGCTGAACAAATTATTCTTCTAAACTGACTAAGTGTTATTTTTTGGTAAACATGATGACGATATACACACATGATAAATGACATTAAGACTTTATAAATATAAATAATAACTCATAAATTGTCATTTAGAAGTGATCATGAAAATATCAACTTATACTTGCATGTATTTCTAACAAGGTATTGATTGGTTATTAGAATACACTCTGACCCTCGGAACAGCCCCTAACTGCAACTACAGCCAACTTTTAATAAGAACCCTATTTACTGCCATGATAATGCCCCCAGATATGTACTACAATTTGTCCGTTAAATACAGTATATCATTATTATTAAATGTATAAAGATATTACAAATTAAACAAACCAAGGTATTTTTTATACTTTTGTTGTCAAAGTAACAATTATAGTCTAAGTTTTGTTTCATAATTAGAAATTGTCACAACTGCTTAAGACATTAAAACAAACTACTTTTGGTTTAATCGCAGCTTAAGGACTGCTATGTCATTATGAATTAACATCACTGTGAAAATTTTTCTTAAAGAATGATTATTTAATATGTTTATGTATACTGTTAATTAAGTCACCTATAGCAAGTCAGTTTATCAACTATTAATATTGTGTATAACGAATAATGTATAAATACTATTCTTGAGACAAAATATGCAAATATAATTCCTAATTGGTGAAGTTATCACCTTTACATTTTAAAGCATCTATATAAAATACAGTTCATCTTTTTCATCAAACAGCATATAAATAAAACATGTCTGAAAATAACAAGTATTGGAGGCATAGCCATATATGGCTCACACAAAATCATCAATTAAGTATACAGACATCACACAACCCTGTCATTTATACAATCACTAATAAACCCTGCAAATTCATCAGCAACTCAAACTCATCAATTATGCATACAGAAGACACACAAAACACTCAATTATCTCTACATACAGGAGCAACATAAGCTGCTGCATCACCACCAAAATCCTGATAGTGGTCTTTAACATCAAACCCAAGACTGAAGAATATGTTATTCCACAAGTACATCTGCATTCTGAAACAAAACAAATAAACTGTCATATAACTTAAAACCAAAATGTTATCTATCAAAGTGAATACAACTTTTACTAAGAATTATTACAACATAAACACAACCATTCTTGACTAAAGAAGTACTAATAACAAATAATATTTACTTAGCATCTTCACCAGGATTTATTGCCATTATGTTGCCATCAATGACAGCCATAGCACCACGTGTGGCGGCAACAACGAAGTCACTATGTACCTGTTATAATTAAAATGAACTCATAACTAGATATAGACATATCTATAACTAGGGCGTTACTTAAATATATCTCCATTTCAGGGGGTCATCCTCATCTCTCATCATAAGACAAAAGAATTCCTGTTAAACACATCTGAAGTACTCTAAACAAATGACTATAATCGCCAAGATTCACAGTAGCAATAACGAAAGTTAAAAGAGTGAAATCAATCTGGATACATTTAAATAATTTATAATTAGTGATCCTAGTTAAATAATTAATACAATTAACAAATTAATGAAGATTAATAACAATGATAGCACAGTCTCTAGTTTGGAATGCCTAGTTAACATTGTTTCAATTTAACAATATATCAGCATATTAGGCTTACAGTATACAGATGACAGTGAAAAAGGTGGGAAAGGTTACATTGACTGATACGACCTGTAATGCCATACAAGATCAGCATTAATGAAAGGAAACAGATTTTAACAAGTACAGCAAATTCAGAGATGAAAATCTCAACCCAAAGATCAGTTATCCTAATTACATAATCCTATCTGCCAGTTTAATTTTGGATAAGCAAGCAAGTGTTCAGAAATAATTTGCTGAACTTGTGGACAGAAAAAGAAGCAAACCAGCAGAAACCATCTGATTAAAATTGTTACAAATTAACACCAATTTCATTAAATAAAATGTCCTCTGTATTTTAATATCTATGTGGATTTGATGCTGTAACCCATGAAGCCAGTAAGAATAACCCTGTATATTCAGCACAAGCTGAAGCGAAAGGGTTCATATAAAAACTGCACAAAATCTAAGCATTTGGTTCCCTTTGTGTGTATAAGTTACATATATTTGATGCAGTCATGATAACTGTAATTAGATCCACTCTGTTTCCGACAAGTCTGATAATCATATACCTTAAAAATGGCCCTTTCTCTAATCAATCTCTCAGGTAGATTTTTTCTTGGTAGTTCACGGGTTGTTTGTAATTCCTCATTCCAATCTCTTGTCTGGCCGGGAATGTGTTCCTCATATCCCAAACGAGAAGAAAATGCTGAAAATGTATCAGCCATAGCTTATTTGAAAATTGTTTCAGGGTAGAATATTACCAAAACAGAAGATTAAAAAATGTGATACAGTGTCTTTACACAATCAGCTGTCCCACATTCAAACACTTTATCATTGTAAATTAAAACAATTCATGCACGACTTATATTGGATAATGTACCATCTTCAGCACGTATTGAGTCTACAGTGTGTTCCAGGTTAGGAGCCAGCCAGCTGTATACTTGATATGGAGTGGCAACACGTTCAAATGGATGTTTCTGTGCTCTAAAAAAGAGGATTTTATAATACTATTACTAGAATTGTTAGTTTTATATCTTTTCCAATAAATATTTTTTCCAAATAAGTTATAAACTTTTTAAATTAAAATAAACCATACCTTTTCTTCAGCAAAGTCTGAAAGTTCCTTTTAAATGCAGGAGAGATCTATAAAAAGAACAATTGAAAAAGTTATCAAACAAGCATTATTAGGTAAAAAATCTCACCTGTTATGTGTTAAAAATTGAGACAGAAGAAAAAGGTAGCCCAAGATTTAATTAAAGACTGTTGACTTAATATATATATATATTATCCATGGTTATACAAAAAGAAATTATATCATTGAATAAGCTATTTGTTTCATTCATTATGCATACATATTAATTTAAATATTACTAAACATCAACATAGCTAGTAAGTATATCACTCACTAACACACTCACACACACCATGGTTCCCACAGCCAAGGAAATATTAATTTTCAGGACATTTATAGAAATAATGGAAATAATTTCAAAGTGGAACTGACTTGTCATCATCTTGGATTAGGCCAACAGTGACATGTCTATTGTTTACTTTTCACTGACGATTCACAATCAAAAGAAAATCAGAAAGGCTCCAAAACACAAAACTATGGGGAGAGATTTTGAAATCCCAACTAAAGAAAGAATATGTTTATAGAAAACATTGTTGTGGACCAGACGATCATCAAGGAAGACACACAATGTCAAATTGAATTTGAATATCAATGTAAAAATAAAACAAAACCAGAGTAATCCAGAATATGTATCATGGGCCATTTGCAAATGGTTGGGTGCCTATAACTTTTGTGTAAATTTTTTTCTACTGACCCTATGTTTTCAGTGATTTTTATTTTGGTCCTGAGCAACTGACCCTAATTTTTGGAAGGGATATTTTCCGTAAAACAAGTATTCAAAAAAAAAGCCTAATTAGTCTGATTGCCCTCTAAAGGTGAAGTAATAGATGAACCACCCTTCTCACTATCTTGACCAGGGTCTGAACCCAGATGTTATAGATCTCTGTTCACCCACACTACCACTTTATGTGTGGAGACACCCACATAAAATGGAATGGATCACACATCTGATTAAACCATTAGGTTAGTATTCAACACCAGTACAAACAAAAAAATATGCTTTATATATGACATCTCTACCACATATAAACAATGTCTATTAATACACAAACAACATAACTAGTGTTGTGAACCTAGAGGGTAGTTCCAAAACATAATAACAACAGCTTTGGTACCGAAGACGGTCACAAGTTGCTCTTCCTCTGTTTATTAGTGGCTTCAACATAGGCAAGTTGGACCACTCCAAGATCGAGGTTATCAATTACTGCAATGTCATTATCATGTGTTACAACTGTATCAAGTCACTACGCCAACAGAAATCTATGTTCCACAGAACACCTTTTCAAGCAAGTATTATTTAAAAATAAAGACAAAGAAAAGTTATCATTGTTTTCTCTACACTGTTACCAATTAATACCAGATGAACAATAACCTAAACATTTTCAGTTACTGAAAGGGTTAATTAGACCAAAAAGATAGGAAATAAATTATTTTCATATAACAGACATGCACAAAAATGTTAGAACTGAACATAAGTAGTAATTAACAATGAAACTGATTGAGGTTATAAAATGTACGACTGCTGATGGAAAACAAATTATTAATAGACTCGAAAAAAACATGCACATAATACAAAGTCATCTCAATATTTTTAAACCATAAAATAAAATTTTATTAAAAAAATCATCTGTGAGAGCAGTGATTACAAAACTTTTAAAATGGAAACTATAATATGAGACATGAGACCGATTACAACCTTCTTTAAATTGAAAACAATGCTTCAATATGATTCCCACAGCCTAGGAAATATTTATTCACAGACTTCTTTGTTGAAAGTGAAATTTTTTCACAGGCAATATTTTTTCCAGGACAATTCCAGATTTTTTAAAATTCCAGAACATTTCCAGGACCTGGAATATAAATTTATTATTTTCCAGGACGTGTGGGAACCCTGACACACTCTCACACACACACCTGCATGGATACTATACTAACAGCTATATCCAATATTAACATAATAAATATTATCATTCACAGATCATTCAATAGTTATGTTTAAGCTGGGTAGATTATGACCGTGTTCATCTGTGATCCAACTCAAAATAAATATATAACAAGTGACAGTTTGTTATACAAATCCAAGGCTTTAATTCTGAACATTCTATTAAACAGCTTAAACATAGAACCCATTTAGTAATGAGAGTTAATGGCAGTTCTGTTCCAAGACTACAGGAGATTCATTGTGAATTTTAGTTACCTGATTGAGAAGCTCAATCAATGAATGAGACATATGCTTAGGGGCAGAAGGCTTAGGATTAAACTCATCTTGACTGGACCTGTAAAAAATATGATAGAACTTAGCAATTGTCCATTTCTAGCACCAAATGAAACAAATATATCTGTCATTATCAGAGAGCAAATTAAATAAGCAGATATTTACAAAAATCAACATTAGCACAGCATAAACCAATCAAGACATTACATGTTAACAAAGAATCCTCTCGTCGATGCTGTTATATGATACCGCTTATCCTCCATTGTTACAACATATAGGTAAAGGAGATCACCTGGTAATAGATAAGATAATAAACATATCAATCAGCCGCACTTGTTATGTTAACGTATGTTAACTTTCTTCACTTAAGACAGAAATTATGCTGTTATTAGAAATATAATGCTGATCTTCAGTATATCTTAAACGTATCGGTGGAAACTGCTTTCATGTTATAAATGTAGTTGTGATGACGTATTACTTGCCATGCATTCTTCTGTTACCAGGTGGTGGGTTCCAACCACTGTAGGTCAATACTTTCAAACACTGAGGAGTCTGCAAATACAAGATTATAATTGCTAATACCAGCTCCACATCCAGATGGCTAATAAATTCTATTCATTGGAATTAAAAGGGAATAGGAGTCAACTAAGAATGTACAGCTTTGTTAAAGTTCAAAGATTTTAGATCAGAATACTGCACCTGAAGAAAATAATTAAACACCTTTTGGCCAGAAATTCAGGTTCTGTAACAATATATTCTTAATGTTCAATTTTTATTTGTACAGCTAAATGTTTAAACCTAAACTGAAGGGAATATAAACATAATTCACCTTTTGAGCATATTTCACTTCCTATGCTAACATAAGGCTATGCAACATGTAAACCTCTGAAATCAAATACTGCCTCAAGTACCCCCCTCCCATTAACTTCTGATGTACACAAACCGGAAACCAAACATTATCTGGTAAAAAAATTTGATATATATCACAGTACTAAAGTGCGATAGATAGGTCACTAATGTACACAGACACACACAACAGTGTATGAATACATAATCATGTCTATAAGTAGAATATAAAAACACGTACTAACCTTTTGTTCTTTGCTAATGGGGTGTAGTGGTAATAGAGGGCGGTCTTTATTACCAGGCATAATATAATCAGGTGGAGTACAATCAATAGATTCTATCTTTCCAGCTTTCTTCTCTGAAATAGGAGGTAACCAAAGAATGAAGTTTAGAGTTTGACAAATCAAAGACCAAGGGATTGGCAACAGCCTGCATGACTGAGCACAAGACTCCTTGATTTAGTTAATCTAATTGTGTGTGTGCATGCATGCTTGTGTACGCAGGCATATGAGAACTAGAGTTTTCAAGTATGTCATACTATCCAAAGATAGTCCTGATCGAAAGTTCATATAGTGTTTATATTTGTTAATGATAAGTTTGTACGTGCATGTTCATGTACGAATGAGCACGCATGTATAATATATGCATAATGGCATAAATACCTGTCATAATTATGTTTTATCACATCTTGTTGAAAACAAACATTTATGAAGTATGATAACCATCCAATATGCTTACCCAAGTTACCACTGGATACAATACTTAGGAAACTCAGTGAGTTGCAATCAATACCATTGTAAGCATCCAAGTTATCAACAGATTTAAGCAAATCTCTGATGTGTCTGACATGTATACGGGCTTCTCTGACAGTGTATGGTTCTAAAATAGAAATACATTATATATATTTACCTTGTTTTGTAGCAGCCTTGAAGAGTCAATACAACTGTTTATTTCATAAATGTTCCCAGTAAATTGTTTTATCATTTGTTGACTTAAACATAAATATTATCTCAGTATTTGTGTGGAAAATAAAATGTTTCTGCAAAATCACACAAAAAGTAACAGCCACGTTGGATTGGCGATAATCAGCCACCAGAAACAATACATGTTTTTCAGCTGAAGGTAGCAACTGATACAATATGATCAAAATGTTGATCTTTTATACACAAAATATGATTCTTAATTACAATAAATAAAACTATGTAATAGCTGTGAATTAACAAACAGAATAAATGAAAGTTGTGATTGGGCTGTTTGTTTGGCCGAATGAGTCAAGCCGGTGTGTAATTAAATGCTCTGTCATGGATTCCACGAATAGAATCCAAAGTCTGACTGTGTTATATCCGATTTCGTGTTAAAACGGACCACAGTATAACATGGGCATACTGTACTTCCATTTGACTAACCTTCAACTACTTTAACCACAGAACCTTCTACGAGTCCTTCAATGCTCTTTAACTCTGCAAAATTGTCCATAGTAATTCCATCCAGTTGAAGAGAGAAGCATGTACGGTGACATGTCTCTTCCCTATCCACTAGAACTTGGTAAATCTCTTGTACCAACTCCATCGAACTAACCTAAAACCAAATATAACATTTTCACATAACAGGTACTACCTGGGTTACTACAACAGGAATCACTATAACACATAAAGATCTATGAAAGAGAACAATGCATAAAAATTAAAAATAAAGGCCCAAAAAACTCAAATTAATATGATATGGATATGTAGCCAACTACACTACCAATTTGGTCATGGTAGTGGCCAACCCAATAACCAGTTACAGTCATATTTCAGAAATAATTCCATGGAGGTTTTCTTGCATAATTAACAGTCAATAATAATCATAACAAGATAAATTAATTGATTTAAGGGGCATAATTATAATACAGTACAGCTCCAATTTAACATAGCCAGAGGGTTTCAGAAATGTCACAGGTGGTGTGTTATGATTTGCAAGTGCACACACTAATGAGTAACGGTCTAAATTATCACTCATCTTACATTTGATCATTCTCTTTATAGTAAGGTACATACTAACTTTGGACCTTGTATACTGTGCTATTATGATTATATGAATGGTATATTAATATTACAAAAAGAATACCCACCGGCAGTTCAAAGGGTTCAGTTCCGGGACAGACAATTTGAATTGTAAATCCTGTATCCTGGATGAGGACCACTTCTTGCCCATCAACGCTAGAACCTTCACCTTCTTTCTCATCTTCTGGTTTCTCTTTTGAATTTCTGTCAGCCAGATCTGCTGTTTCTTTCACATTCTCTGATGATTCTTCTGTTTCCATGTTTTCATCAATCAGTTCACTATCTCCATTTGGTAAAGATTTTGTGGACCCGGAACTCATTCCTAGAAAGAAATATCACACCAATATTACTGATAAAACCTGGTGACTACTGATAACAACAGCTGCACTGTTGTTTCATGTGCAGACATATCTTTAATTGTCCAATTTTATTCCTCATCAGGATTGCTCTATCCGTGCAATTCTAGACAGCACCGGCATAATCAAAATCTATCTGGAATGAAAATAAGATCTTGCTCAGCTCCAAACTCAGATTGATGTGTTTCTTATTACTGCATATTTGGATAGATAAATAGAGGCTGCGAATACGAGATGACTCTGTAAGGTCTTGGGCATCTTTTATCAGGAACATTTCAATAAAAGGGGAAGTGTTTCAACATCTAACAAGGAAGCCACCTAAGCTGTAATAATCACGTAATCTGATCAACAAGCATTGCAATGGACCATTCTACAAAGGACCATCCTAGGATTAGTAATGAGGGGCAGACAAGTAAAGATATGAGAAGATCATTATCAGGAGTAAAAAAGCTTGACTCATAGTGAGTGGCCTGAAATGGAGAAGGATTTAGTGTATGCCAAATACTTAACACTTCTACACAATCCCTAATCATACCTCAGCTTTTATTGCTCATCTAGAATCACTCCAATATTATTTCCTTATCTGATATCAATAATTCCTTAACTCTCACTAAAATGTGCTATCTGGACTTTCTTCGGAATGAAATGATTTGCTTACATTTCATCAGTTAATTCTACAATGTACACATTAAATGCAATAGCAGGAAACAGATAAACTTAACAATGAGCATTGGACTTAGCACCTAAAGGCAAAGGTCTAACAACACTCATTGTGTGACTATATCAATCATGCTGAAAGAACGAGGCAGTAATGAGATAAATATGACACAGCTGGTCAATTCTAAAATCCAAATCTCCCAAAGGGCATATGGACATATTGAGATTGACAGTGTCACATTGTCTGACAAGGGATAAGCTAAATTAAGTAACAACAAGTAACCAATCACCTTGAGAAATAAAAAGTATGAATATCACCATTTGATTTTTATAAATTTTATTTGGGAGTGTATTATTATTACATAGATCTAAAGTAGATTATAACTGCTGTGACAAGAAATGAACCTCACCATGACATCATACATTTCTCTCATGTGACATGTACAAATCCTGTCAACACAAGCACAGTGATTGTTAATCATGAAACTTGACTACAGCAGGGTATGACACAAAAAAATATGCAGCACTAGCCACTGTGGCTAGTGGATTTTGTGAGGTACTAACCAGGTATTTTTACTGGTCCTGATTTTGGGCGGACCTGAGCAAAGCAAGCAGCTGCGAGCACCTGCTAGGGGGTATGTGTGAAATTTTGCCCCCAAAGAAGCTATATATATGAAAGCCATGGTCTACCAATCTGCCACTTTGGACTTTTTTAGGTTTGAGTGTTGATTTCTCTTGCTCTTTCTGAGTGGATATTCTGTAATTTCCTCAAGCGGGAGTTTTCTTTTCTTCTCTGCATCATTCTGATTTTTGCTATTTATTTCTGTTTTCTTCCATAATTTACCAAATGTATCCATGTTTACATCAAAATATGAAAGGTCAAATTGATAACAACATTTCACTGAGTTGCTAATTTATTCTGTCTGCTTTAGGCTAGGTGGCGTCGTGTAAGTAATGTGGGATCAATCAAATGAATATTCCATAGCGGCATTCATCTCAAAATGGTGTCCAGGTAAATAAAGTTGACAACTGTACTACACTTTATGCTCGCCAATGGTACCAAATATTAGCACTCGCCAGCGTGGCCAGTGCAGATCCGTTAACACTTGCCGGGAGAAAGACTATGGCGAGTGGTCAATTTTGAACTCTGATACAGGTAATGATTGCAGCTAGTAGTCACTGCCAGATTTAACAGTTACCTTAACAAACGGTCTTAGCACACAAATTGATGAGACCCACTAAAATTTGAAAATACCTTGCAGAATGCCATTTAAAAACACCTACAACAGGCACCTTCTTCACTCAATAGTATAAGAACATGTGGGTTCTATGTTATTCTGCTGTAGAGCATGAAGATTAACATTAGTTGTAAACATCACAAACAATCTTACACAATGACACAAGTAACAAGAGAATTATATATAGGTAAGATTAAATAATAATAATAAAATAGGATCAACATTCTGTTTTACCACATATGATTAAAAATTTCCCAGCAAATAACTGAAGCCTAATTTTTGTTATAGGGAGAGTAAAAACTTTGCACAAGGTGGACATGAAACTATTCACTTGGACTTACTAATTCCAAAAATGATTAATTAAATTCTAAGAATAAACACTATAACTAGTACAGGTAATAGATTTTTTTTATTACTTCTAAATTGCCCCCTACATACATGGAATTAAATACAGTAAAAAGTATTTAAATACAAAAACATTTCATCAGATCAAATACAAATACTTCAAACAGTAAATGCATTAATACATTTTAATAGTATTTCAAATACAAGTACGTTTTGGGGGCATTATTTATTTCTGATGCAAATAATCATCCCACATTTCATCATATATGATAATGTAACATAATGTTACATCATTTTAATGTTGCACCATAGGAACAGAAGTGTTGTCTGTTAGATAATAACTGTGTTGAAAAGCTTATCCACTGAAGTTGATGATGCTGGTATTGACAATATGTTCAGGGCAAGCTTAACTTGTACAATGTAATTGCTATTTCTTAGCATGGGGATTCCAAGCAAAGTGGATCTGTTTTTCTGCCAGACCGTGTTTTGAGATAGTCATGTAACTTCATCTGGCACACCAGTAAGATTTTTATTGGACTTTTTTTGGTACTTCTAAAAGCTTGAAAATCACTAGTGACTGAGATTTTCTAACTATGAATATTCAAGCTAAATTCACCAAATAAAAATTATGTTTTAAAAGGGTGGGGGATTGTAATTTAACATGGGCACTTGGCCAGCACTGTTTGTAAGAAATACCATTTAAGGGGTAAAATAATGGTTATGGGGAAACCATTAATACACACAAGACTTACAATATTCTGTGCTTTGTGGTGCCCATGGATTTTTTTGTGCCATAGTTTAAAATATTGTGGGAATCCTGCAAACATCCATCCCAGAAGTGGACACTGACAATGAGCTGTAGCAATGTCAGTGTATTAGCTGAAGTACAATTTATAAATGAATGACATATGCTGGAATAGAAACCCTTTTATATGGAAAATGAGATCAGCTGGAATAGCAACCCTTTTATAAGGAAAAGGAGATCCACTCAAAGGACCTAAGCCACAAGAAACCAACACATTGATTAAAGTTAATACACCAAATATTTAAACACTTTACATTATGGAATGCTGAAATATAAGTGAAGAAATATTTTAATACTTTAAAAAATGACTCCACAATTTGAGGCATTTTAGAGAAATTCTAGACATATGAAATGTCAAAATGGTTCCTCATTCAGAGTGGGAATGCCAGTGTATGAAATCAAACCATTCTCAGCTGATAGAAGATCACTCTTTTGTACAAGCTGCTACAAGATTTGTTTTTGTATTCTTGAGCTTTTTTCTTCTTGTAGCTATCACAGTTGTGCACCAATTATTACAGTAAGCAATAATACTGATAGTAAGCAGTCAAAAGACTTTACATCATTTTGGAATTTCCCAAATTTAAGTCCACTCCTGATTGGCTGGTCTAATACAAAAACTAAATTAACATATCTGAAGAGAGAACAGGTCCACTGGCTAAAGATCAAATGTTTATAATCCAGTTAGATATAGAGTAGAATGACCCCTTTTCTATTAGTATCACATCAGAATACACACCTAAAATAAATGTAACTATGTGCCTAATCTACATAAAAAAATGGTATTTACCGGTAACCTATATTTTGACCTATCTGTGTTTGTTTACAACATCATCTCAGTCCAGGCTACTCTTAATTATTTTCTAGTCTTTTAGTATTACTCTTTTTACGCTCATTCTATGCAAAGATTTCATAATAAGAGTAATGTATTACTATGTTTGTAATATTATTACAGTCAGAAGGCAATATAACCTGTTACTATTAGTATTAAATTTGTATCAATTTCATTTGTTATATGTAATATAAAATGTTTAATTGTATTCATTCAAAGAGAAAAGAAAGTACATATTATATAGCCTCTATTAACATGGCCTCTTCTTGTTTGCATTTTTAATACATTAAACAACTTAAACACTAGTTAACTAACTGTTTAGAAACTACTGACCCTCTTCTGTTAAGTGAGATTAATGATTGTTTGTTCATACCACAGTTAACATGTAAGTTCCTAATGTTGAGTATTAGAGCTGGATCAATAATGGCGTGTCCACTTGTGATTGTTACCAATTACTGTGGTGTAATGTAGAACAGTACACATAAAAAAGCTTTAGTTCTAAGTATTACTATTAGTGTTTAACACCCTATATTGATATGGGGCCAATTCAATTCCGGAATTAGAATTGATGATCAATTCCAATTCTGGAATTTTGAATTGGACTTTTCTACAAAAAAATTTACTGTTTAATTCAGAAATATTTCTTCCATGACATAGGAATATTTCCTTTACTATCAATATGCCACTTTTATTACCATTATATTGTTTACATTCACCATATATTACTATTACACCAAGTTCAGTTTCAACATCCAGATTGCACTCAGTGAACTAACCATTTTTATAGTTTATTCGGAAGACTGAAACAGAGAAGATTTTACTTATTTTAATGGCAAACAATCAAAAAAAAATTAAGGTGCTATCAACATCACCTTTCATTTGATAAGATTATATTCAAAATCTGTGCCCATCACCTTTACGATTAGAAGCTGCTTTTATGATAAAGCTATGCTATTGGGAATCACACAGAAACTAGTAAGGTATTGGTTGTAATGACTTCCAGTATGAAAAGGCATTCTTCCAAATAATGATTATCGAAATTCTAAAATAATACTTATTAATTTAATGTGGTACTGCATTGTGCTGTTATCTAATAAGTCAAGTGGCCATCTGGGTAATAATTATGATTACATGTAATCACATAACAATTTTCCCCTGTACTAAAGTATAACATAACAAATTGCCTGCTTTAAGTTTAATAACCGACAAAGATTAAAACATTTACTGTTTCTTTCACTTTCATACCGGGTTGCCTGTATAATATGTGGTGTGAAATGACACCAGTGATATCAACAATTCCAAGCACTATTCATTTTAGGATGGGTATAAAAGTTAAAATCAGACCTTTCAACACAATAGATGTTCTTTTAATCAACGATCAATGACTGGATAAAAAGTATATAGTGTTTGAATTGTTGATGCACGTTGTTTACATATATTACACCTTTTCATTGGTGCAACATCATTTCTATGGCACTTCTTGTTTTGTTTTATTCAGGGTTGGATTTTAGGCACCCCAAGCCCATTTTGCTGACAATGATTTCAAGTTCCTTAATTAATAAATAACTCTGATTCCACATCTTGCAGCACTCTTTTCTGCATTCATAGAACTGTCAGATGGCCATATCAGGTAGTGTCTTGTAAATTTAAACTAATAATAACTCCACATCACTGAAAAACACATAAATAGTGCGAACTTCGTGGAGATCTACTTAAAATCAGCATCGAAAATATCACGATAACGACACTGTGCACTTATATTTTTATTGTGAAATCCCAACTAAAGGAAGAATATGTTATAGAAAACATTGTTGTGGGCCAGATGATGGCCTAACTGAATATGAATGTAAAAATAAAACAAAACATGAGTAATCCAGAATATGTATCATTGGGCATTAATAAATGGTTGGGTACCTAATCTGGCAAATCTTTCAGAAACTAGAACTTTGTATAAAAAAATTCCAACCGACCCTATGTTTTCAGTGATTTATTTTATTTTTGTCCCGAACGACCCTAATTTTTGGAAAGCAAATTTTCCATAAAACAAGTATTAAAAAAACAATGGGCTTAGGAGTTAAAATAACAGATACTTTCATTTTGGATATGAAATTGTTACAGATGGGGAATAGTAGAACTGATAAAGGTTAATTCCAGGAATACAACAATGGCTAGTTAATTACTAATGATCTAGCATTGCCATATCATTTATTATATATGAACATAGATAAACTGGAAAAGATTTGTTACCCCATATTTGGCAGACCACTGGAGGCAAAAATCTATTCGTTAATTTTATACAGAACATCAAACAAGTGGTACAAATAGAATCATTATCTTTCTATATTTAATACATAACATATGCCATATTTAGATTAAGCAGGCATGAAAACTATTTATAACAAACACTGAGGTAAAACATCTGCCCATAACCCACTATTTATCAGTCTGTGTCAATAATGTCTGAAACAAATTGCATCACCTTTATTGTCCAATCAAATGTTTAGCTCATATCACCATTTCTTATCACAAGTCATGTTTAAAAGTTCAATATTGAGCACCATTTATTAATCAATTCCTATATGTACATGTATTGTTGGATATTGCCTAAACAAATGGCCACTGGTATACTATTCCTTAGACATTTGATTAATTTGAGTCTGTCCATTATATTCCACCTACTATTGTTAGGGTATTGTTCCCTTTCTTCCCCATTCAAAGGGGAGAAAATCAACCCTGTTTAGTGAATTGACAATCTCCTAGAAACAAGCATATTGTCAGGATGATAGAGTAATACATCTTCCATAGTAAAGAAGAAACCAACTGGTAACATGTGACACTGACAGTGTCTGAGATAATTACAATTAGATTATTGTGTGTCAAAGACAATTAGAGGGAAAATATGCTTGTGGCAATGTATCCTTAAATCAGTGATTTATGTTTAACTAATTGGTGGTTAGACGTCCCTGGTATATAGCTGAGAAGTATATCCTAAAGAAATTGAAAAAATCAGATGAATCACCCAATACACATATATAACACATAGATAACACCAAACAAAATCATGTGAAGACCAGGCATGGCGTAATCGATTACATGATCACAAGTAATTGTAATCACCATTTCCAGATACAATGTAATCATAATCAATTATGTCTGATTGTAATCGATTATGAGTGCATTGTAAGAATTGCGATTACTTTTATGATTATGCAAGGTGCCAAAACATCTATTTGGTTTCATTCCCATCTCAACCAGAAGTGAGTTTTTAAACTGTATTTCTTGTATATATTTTAATTGTCCTATATATTATATTTATATATAGACTTTACACATAATGCATTTTGTTACTAATATATATTTCCCAAATATTCAAACAATTCCAATTCTATTTAAATGCATGATGATGGATTTTAATGGAACATTAATGCTTCTATATCGTTATGAAAATTGGATCTTTATCTATATTTTAAATCAGTTCAGCTGTGATCTTGTTGTCAAGGCAACTAACCACTACTGGTTCATATGTAACTAGACATTTTGTGCTTTAATTAGCAGGGCTCCACCTTTGTGTGTCGTATAATGCATTATATTTTGGGGGGCAGTGGTTAAACTAGTAGATAGTGTAAATCACCTGGTTATAATAAATGATGTAAACAATGGAATAAAGGCCCTACCAAATGTTTCACTGCTAATTGACTTAACTGACCAGGTGACATAAGGGGTTAATGTTCCATTGATACCTGTTAATCACACTAAAAGTTCATTATGCTAGGTAATTGCCCACATGGTCAAATTGCCTCTGGTATGAGGGCATCATTTTAGAATTTTCGTCCCATGTTTGAACCCTTGCCACACCTAAACTATCTACTTAATACGGATGAGCATTCTTTTCAGGTAGCTCCTATCAGCATACACTTCAAATCAAATTTCATTTTCAGTCTACGATGAAAAGACAGGTGGTAGTGTTCCCCTGTTGTTGTTGTTTTTTTTTTGGGGGGGGGGGAATCCGCAGTGAATAAAATGCCAATTCAACTGTATCTATTTCTACAAATATCATAGAAAAACAAAAAGGGAGTTTAAATTCATACTGCCCATGTGCAATTATGTATAATCGAAGGTTTCAACTACACATCTGCAAAATACCAAAAAATATTCGCATATGAAACGACTAGCCAGCATTATTAGGGTGAAAATCGTCCGACCCTCCCCTATGTTAAATTGACCATAAATCCATCAATAATTGCAATTTGGAACTTTGTTTGTAGCCATGGTTTATATAGATGTACACATGAGAGAATTTCATACAAATCCAAGATAGTCATCCTGGAGCCTCTGGGTGAGTTGGCATGGAATGACCTAATTGCATTATTTGCTCCTATTTCCTATGGTGAATATTGATCTCAGAAATATTAAAACAAATTAATGTTGTACAATGAAATCAAAGTCTGTTCTAAAAGCAATCTTAATTGATTACATTCAGAATGAATGTAACTGTAATTATAGTATTCTCAGGTAATCGTAATCGATTACTGTGGCCCTATAATTGCACCAACCCTGGTGAATACTGAATTCCAATCAACTTCTCCAACTTATGACTACGTCTTTGTAACTAAGTTCAGAAGCAGCTCAACATCAAATTATCTAAATATTTCAGTTATTTAGCTTTGATGTTTGTCACATCTGCCACATACAGCTGAATCCATAAGTAAACAAACCACAAACAGGTATAAGCTGGATTCAAACCCACAACTGGAGGTTTGGAACACAGTATTCTAACCACTGGACTATTGGAGTGCTCTGTCTAGTTATCTAAGTAACACAAGTATATTTTACTGAATCAGTAACAGAAAATGATGACTAGGCCTTAAGTCTGATCCTCAATACTCACTTAAAGGGACAGTCCACCCTCAGAAAATAATTTGTAAATATATAATGCTAGAACAGTAACCAAAAATTCCACAATAATGATCACGAAATATACCTAATATCATAGAGGGAAATAATCCAAATTATGGGAGGGCTGCCATTACAGCTGCACCAAAAGCCAGATTTGAAGGTGGGGAGAAAACTGGAATGCTGTTGATGACATATGGCCAAATCCTCAGAGAATTAAGATGATTCTATGAAACATCCCATTACATATAACAAATAACTCTGGGATTTGAAACATGGCCCAGAGATCAGCATGCAACAACATTCACTGTGGGAATGTAATCATCAAATCCACAGGATGCCAATATTATTCTTTTGTGATAACAAATACTTATTTTCAAAGATAATTTTTGATATCATTCAATGAGTGAATAGAAAAACGAGGCAATCAGTTAACAAAGCATCAAAACTGATGATGATTGATGTTTTAGCTTCTCAATACAACTGACACAAAACAAGGACTTAAGGAATAGATCGACATGCTTGGATTTGCTCAACAGCGACTTGGACTTGCTTGGTTGTGAGACTCTGGTCTCTGTATGTCTGATGCAGACAGTAAGCAGGGAGATGGTTCAGTATTATGGCCTAATCAACTCGTTTCTAACCCAAGCAAATTTATCCCATTCTAACAGATACTTTTCATGACATGTTGCCCATTTTATATTATATCAGTTACAAAGCAAAAACTTGAGGTTTAAGATGTTACAGCTAGTGATGACGGATTAAGATATTATATAATAATCCACTAGCAGTATAATTCTATACATATGAACTCCCACTTACAGATGGCAATACAGTTTGAAATAGTATAAACATACATTCAGTATAGTGTAACTGAATTTGGTTGCCTCTTTAAGCACAGGTGGCACCATATATAAATATATATAGTAATTTCTGAGGAAAAGATTCATAATTGCAGGGCAGTTGAGAATAACAAATATAGGAGCTTGAGAAAATGTATATCCAATCAACCGAGTAGATTGCTGGGCTAGCTATCACGATTTCAAATAATTATCAAAGAATAAAACAACTTTTGTACTATAGCGCCGTGATTTACTTTGGCAACAGTGTAATGTTTATCTAAACTGTACTATCTGTAGCCCACCCTAAGCAGGCTAAGGGCCAAGCCAGAGTTGAAATAAAAAGTTATTATAATCAAGGGAATGGTTCACTGCAGAGATGCTGAAAAACGTTCTGGTTTACTCTATGCTTAATGTTAAATATAAACTTATTACAAGTACTGCAAGACTTTGTAGTTGTAGATCTACTACTAGTTGGAGACACTAGATCTAAATAATATAAGCCAATGTCATTTCAGAATTTAAAGCTGACCTTTAAAATGGACATTGCATATAGTGAAACCATTTAACACTAAGTCACAACAAAGGATCCGGTTCTCGCATATATGGAAATAAATATATTATATTGCTAATGAACTACTTATTAAACTGAACGGCATGTCCTGTAACCTGTTTGACTTTCGATGTTTTGGCTTGCCTTCGACTCACCTTCATCGCGAGCAACGTCTTTGACGCTGGAAATATTATTTTGCATATTGCTCGCTTCCTTTTTCAGCTCAATATCTATATTGGGATCACTGTTTACTTCTGTAACACCCGTCATATCTTATTTGTTTCCTGTAACACAAACACGTGTAACTTCGTTAAAGCGTGCTGTACACAGAAGGGCAGACAGACACGAGCGGCCTTGACCTTTGTCATGACAAATACTAAACACTACAACGTGATTGCTTCGCCTTATGCACTATCCGATTATAACCTTTACACACACACACACACACACACACACACACACACACACACACACACACACACACACACACACACACACACACACACACACAATATATATATATATATATATATATATATATATATATATATATAATACCAGAAAGTCGCAATCATAATTTTATTATCTACCTGATGAATAGTCCATATGTTATAATTACGATTTGTGATTATCTCTGCAAGTGTTCTTTTACACATACATACACAGAGAGAGAGAGGGGGGTTTAACCAAGCTAGGCAGGTCTCAGAGGAGGGACTAGACAAAACCCAACACCTGTGACCTAGTCATCCAGGTTGGGCTTGGGGCTAACAACCCCACCCCGTAATAACAAGCCCGTTACGGATACTACTATGACAATTACATTGTTGTTGTAGCCTTATGTCCCACTGGGGACGAAGAGGATAAAAATAAATTACATATTCACTTGAAAGTATTTATAAGGTTGAATTACTATTAGATTAGATGGCGTTGAATTCGAATTGTTTACCATTACGTGGCTGACTATATAGTGCTTAATTGATGTCTTTGTCATCAAATCGAACATAATGATTTAGATCCAACCTCTCAGTATCATTCAGAGTTTTCAATGCTTGTTATATATATATATATATATATATATATATATATATATATATATATATATATATATATATATATATATATATATATTCCATTGATATTAAATTCAATTATCCTAACCGTTTAAGATAGTATATCTATTTTATTTTGGGTTTTGCAGGATCTTCTGTAAATCCTATGTATCTCATCTGTACCAAGAGAGCCACATAACATCCTCACACTCCATATAAGAACGTGCCTTTGTGATAAAGCTATACCACTTAGATCAGGTCTGATCCGGGCAGCAGAACGTTGTACGGATTAAAACTGATACACTTCGGATATAAATTGTTAATAGAATTTCATACTTTGTCAAATAAGCCAGTGACTGTTTTTTCTTCTTCTTTACTTCGGCGCCAGGCATACATGGGACACATAGTTATATACGATCCTCACAGAGCACTACTAAGTACGATGCCGGAACGTTCCCAAGTCCAAATGTTTTTCTCTACTTGTAGGGCTGAGGGCGCCTCCATGGTTTAACTGGCAGTGTGGTTGGCCACCGATCTATAGTACCTGGGTTCAAACCCCGGCCAGGCTATGTCAGAAAGGTGTTTCATCTTTCACTTCGCCTCACTACATTTGGAGGTCGCTCGGCCCATTTAGCTTAGTGTGTGCACACAAATGGCCGTAAAACAGCAACAAATACACTTCTCTACTTATAGAGCTAACCTTAACCTCACTAACCCTAAAACACCGAAGTAAATGACCGAGTGGATGAGTAGGTAAGATTTTATAATATATCAGTACAATATAATATTTTAGTATCTTTTCCGGCATGTCCAATGGTGTGTGTGTGCGTGTGCGTATATATATATGTGTGTGTGTGTGTGTGTGTGTTTGTGTGTGTGTGTGTGTGTGTGTGTGTGTGTGTGTGTGTGTGTGTGTGTGTGTGTGTGTGTGTGTAAGGGGGAAATATTGTGAGTATTTCTGTCAACAATACGCAGCTTTATTGGGTTCAACAGTTAACATTACAATTAATGTAAATCAAGGAAACGAGTGCCATCGTATAGGTCAATTTAATATGATGAGTCCATTTTTTGTTAAACTTAGGAATAACAGACACATCAATTAGCTTAGCTATCTTGGTCGCAATTTATTTACGAAATGTGCATCTATAGATATAACAACTAAATGTCGAAGCTAGAAGGCAACATGTTCGGAATGTTTACAACAGACGACTGTTTTGTATTACTTCTTTTTGGCATTGTTCCATTATGCGTCATAACGTGCGAGGGTTAAAATCGAAATTAATGCATACAAAAGAATAACAAACGTGATGATCTGGTATGCAAGAGAAAATTAAATGACCTGGCGCTATTTTGATGGGAAATAAGGTTTTGGTGGAATTTAGTACCATCTAATATTTACTATTTATGAATTGTAATATATCTATTTTTAGATAACGAGTGTAATCCTTGTTTTGAAACTGTTTTAAGTGTCTGAGTAAAATGTCTAGCGAAGATGGTACTAGAGAATAATTCATATGGTTTAAAAATCTTATATATTTAGCAAAATAGTAATCCAATAAATATTTTATTTGATTAATGGCGGCAACAGTGGAAATAAACACCGTACTCAGCACATGGCACAATAATTTAATAAACATAGACTATGGATTTGAAAAAGTTACCCCTATAAAATATTATTTAAAAACAACTAAACTAGGATAGCATATTCTACATATTAATTACTAATGCCCCTGAAACTCATACTATTACATGCACCCATTAAAAACAGTTATGGTGCGAGTCCCCTTGTGTTTGGTGAGCTGTGATTTTGTTTACAAAACTATCAGCATGCTAATGGCTCCCTATCCAGATTGAATGCTTCCCCATTTGATTTAACCATTTTTTTTGTGAATGGTACCTTTTTAATGATAATTCTTTTCTTTTTAATTTCCAAGAAAGTGACCGGCCTCATCGAAAACACGTGAAAGTGACTCACAGTTCCGTTATTTAGACAATGACAACCAAATAAATTATTATGCATATTTCGACAAGGTTTGATGCTATGATTTACACAAAATATTACACTTGTCTTTTGATATTTGGCACAATTCTGGAGATTAAACACAAAATTAACCAACCATAAATACTTTTCAAGTATGCCTTGAATATGATATTCCCGTTAGTGAAAAGTAGCAGCCGACACATGAATTTCTTATCTATTGAAAATTATGAAAAAACACAATAAAAATTAGATTTAGGCTGTGTGTGTGTGTGTGTGTGTGTGTGTGTGTGTGTGTGTGTGTGTGTAACCCTTTGCACTTAGGTGAACCACGCCCTCGATTATGAACAAAACAACGCAACAATAAGCTGTACAATTCATTTGCGATTTGCTGCAATTTAAGATCTCGTTGGCACTGCGAGTTTTTTGTACTACCCGGAAGCCAGATCATCGTTACCTGACGAGTTAAATGGGATGTTCGGAAAGGGACCCATATATCCAGATCGTTAAACAACATTTGGGAATCCTTGTGCCTCCCGATCATAAGTTACCCCCCCCTCCCCCCGACACACACGCGGAATATTGGAAACATCTTAACTGGTGTATCATTCTCTTAACAAGCTTCAACGCCTAAAGGAGTAGATATTTAATTAGTAATGTTTTAAAATTCGGTTATTAATGTACTTTACTCAACATTAATAATTAACGCCGCGTTCGCGCGCCCACACTAATACTAACACACTGTCTTCATTTATTTACAAGTCTTTAATATAGTAAGAACTCGTATAACAATAGTATGACGTTGTAAGTGGGACTGGTCAAAAAGATCTCAAAGTCAAGTTGTATTCTCAGATATAATTCCAGTTTGGCCATAACTATATAGGACATTCACCCGTTCTTTCGGAAATCATGCTTCCAAAATTCGGTTTCTATTTTGTAATGTTTTCCTTTACTGTACTGCGGGGCGTTCCAACAACACAGTAATTAGAGCAATGCGCTGCAAGCCTCCAGTAGTAACAAACCAATCAACCTATCAACTTTGGTGTACAACTTTCGAACAAACATGACTTCTCTCTTTTTTAAGTGTATGAAGGTAGTGAGGCATTCCATGGGGGGGGGGGGAGAAAATTTATTTTATTGCTTGCTATCTACAGATTAGAAAACGATTTTCTATGTTTTTCTAATTTTTCGAATATTTCGCTCGTTACAACTATCCATATTTCCGTGGCATTTAAATGAAAAATATCTTTAAAATGGGACCCTTCACTCAAACAAATTTAACCCTATTCCAAAGAAACTCTCATCTAAATAATAAAATTGATATTTATATACTTATAGTTATACACATAAAAAAAACATAAATTTTACTTTTATGGCTAATATATTTAAGTGTTAACGGGCATCACCAATATACACGTTAAAAGACTGACACAGGTCAGAAGGACACTCAGATTTAACATACGATATCCTGTATGATACCTTCTAATTCAAAATCTTACTCCATATCATTCAAAAAGGGCAGTTTCAGTTAATTGTAATATTATCCTTTTTGACAAGATGCAGAGAAGCAAAACAAAAAACGATTAAATTATACACAAAATTATATAATAATATAAATTTATTAATACATAATGGCTATTGTGTTGATTCTCCATGATTTAACTGGTAGCGAAGTTCAGCGCAGACCTACGGCATCTGGGTACAAAAGTCCGCTAATCTGGGTCTGCATTTACGCCGCCTCTATAACCTTGAAGGTCACTCGGCCCCTTCAGAATACCATATGCACAAAAATGACCATAAAAGATTTTACATCAATATTATTCTAAGCTTCTGTGTTTTGATAGCTGCAGCTTTCTGATCCTGTATAAGTGCCAATAGTTTATACGTACTATCTGCCGGGCAGTGATTCGTTAAATGTTTGAATATATTTGGTCCAGCTGTAGCTCTGCTGTAGGTGTAAAACTGTCACGAAGCTCTGATGAACTGTGCAGCTGGGGAATATCATTAGCTGACATAGTAATTAAGGTTTTGAATACAAAGATATTGAGTATGGAAATATAACTTGCTCCAGACCACAACACATATACGTCAACATGATATCATTTTATGCTTATACCTACATCAGTCAAAATTACGTGGAATCTATGTTGGACCCTGGTGTTGTTTCCATGTGGAATTTAAATTATATTTGAAAGTTAAATGCACATGATAGTAATCATGTTGAATCCAAATCTGGACATCCACCTTAAATGCACGTAATGATTTCCAATTTGGATCCACCATGCAGTGTATTTTCACACTGAATCCATGTCACGATTTTCACACCTACATATTGCACATACTTACGACAAAAATAATGTTTATTTCCAACTCGTACAATAGTGTTGAAACCTGGCGCTTATATGAACACTTTGGTAAACATCTATAAAGAAATGAGAACTACTGCGTCCATTTGAGTAATATACCTGTACTTAATATTTGCATTTAATATTGCAAAAATACGCGAAATAAAACAAAAATGGGAAAGTGATTACCCTATAAAACATGTACTACTCACAACAAATTCGAAATACTTTGGAAAATGTATAGCTTTACTGGAGAATGATATCTACAACAAAAGTTGATATCTAGACTATGGAATAAAAATAATTTCCCTAATACTGTAATCAAAATATTCTCTGAATGGCGTCTGAGCTGTGCCTAAACATTTATGAGTAACTGCGATGGTTCGACAGTCATCTCTGGTGAACTTAGTGTAAGTAGACGCCTCAAATTTGGCAAGAAAGGTCTAAAAATCGAGGTATTTAGTAAATTTCTGGCCGACTGACAGTTCCTCGACCCTAGCGCTCTTGGCCGCCATTTTTCCGTCTTCCGCCAGTTGTTAGTAAAACGGGGAATGCCAGGGACCGACCGGGACTGCTGCCGATCTTAGTCGGATGCGCAATCGGCAAAATCTTCACTTGGGGAACTGAATCTTTGCCGGGTGGGCGGGAGACAAAATCTTCACTGGGGAACCGGCAGCCGGGTGAATATTGACTTACATAAAATAAATTACATCAAAGTCAAGACCTAATATCATTCACTTATTGTGAGTAGATTATTAATATATGTTTTCATCTAAAATATATTGTTCAGATCAAACTCCTATATCTATATATTCAGTACTTTTATACGACGTTTGGCCGGACAACCACGTCGAGTTAACCTACTATAAATTTCGTTCTATCCTAGTTATTTATAACCAACTTTTACTGTAACAGATAATGTGCAAATAGTACGTAGGTCCAAACACGGCATTTTACTGGTGCTACATTTTGTACTTGTGTGTGGCACGTCTTGCTAGAGCCACCATCTCCTCTGATACATAAAACTCATAGCATTATTACGCACCATTTTTACAACTGGAGCTGTTTCGAAACTGGACCGTCCCGTTTCGCAACCGGTATGTATGGTTTTAAGAATGTCTGGCCGTTTAGCAAAACCATTTGGCAACGAGATGTCGCGCTGTTATTTCTAAATTTTCTGTATTATTGACCAGTTATCTAGCAAAATTATGATATTATTGTGAAATTTAAATTGAATATAAACTATATAGACCTCTATATATAGATATATGAACAAATAAATTCTGAAAACAGTAAATTATTTGAAGTTGTTGAAACGTTCCAGAACGGGCAATTTCTAAACGTGAAGCGGATCGATTTAACAATTTCAAAAATATCCGGTTTTCAGTAATTATATTAAGGACACTATATATACACATATATAAATGCATACACACATGCGAAAATCATAAATTCATATTTTACAAAATGGTGCACAATCAAATTTATCATGATCTGATCATGCCTATGTGGTTGCGAAACGGGGAGGCTTGCGGTGCGGTTGCGAAACGGGAAGGTACAGCATCACCTGTAGTTGTTGAGCTTGCACTGTGAAAGTGCTATGAGTGTCTGCGCGTAAGGCTCTGACGACACTCTGCATGCACTTTCCGCACAACGGAGAACCCTTTCTCACGGTCAACATTTCAATATGGCAAGCTGAGAACAGCGACCATTACTTGTACAAGTGCGGGGAATCGCATCTGTCCCATTGTCGTCTTTATCTTCATGATTACACACCAGTAACGGTCAATATATTCCTGCACCCCACCTTCTTCCATGCCGATCTCAATGTTCTTCATAAGCTGGATGTCTTCTTTGATTACCTCTTGGTCAACAAGAGGAGCAAAGCGTTCAGCAGCACAGCAGAGTTTGCGAACATCGCTAAAACAAGGCAGCTGTCTGGAAACATTACTATCACTAAGTCGGTGAAGTGGTCGGCTACGGAAGCCGAGAGGTTATACTCGGCCACATACTGTGCAGAGTACCTCTGCCTTTGTGATGGTGGAAGACGACTGCGGGTTCACAGCGAAGAACGGCATCATTCACCCTGGCCTCATTTGTTTTGTGTGGTGCGGTGGCCAGGTGCACATTTTGTGGAAGTCTACTCCGGTCTCGTATGGTCCCGCTCATTCCTAATAAATACGTTTCAATCAATAAAAATAAATCAAATATTTTTCATAGGCTATATATAGTTCTCATGTTCTGCGGTGTTCCCCGATTAAGGTTCTGTTCTTGGGCAGCTGTTGTTTACTTTGTACACCACACCATGGCCTTATTTTATTCACAGCCACAGATTAGACCACTATTTTATGCAGATGGCACCCAAATATACATCTCTTTATCTACAGCAGACACATATCTTTCTCTTACACAGCTAGGTGATTGTCTCAGTGATATCTCTAGTGGCATGACAAAACATAGACTGTATGCAATCTTGGTGTTACATTTGATACCAATTTTAATTTCAGAAAACATATTTCTCTGACATGTCGCTGCAGCTTCTACTATGTTCGTGACCTTCGCCGTATTCATCGCTATGTTTCTCTTTCAGTTGCCAAAACCATTGCTACAGCACTCATTATTAGTAGGCTAGATTACTGCAACTCTCTTCTTTATAACATATATCGCATTTAAGGAAATTCTAAAATTTCAGTGTGTTCAGAACTGTTTAGCTAGGGTTATCACACGGTCTTCTCAGGTTTTCTCATTCTATACCACTCCTGAAATCACCTCATTGGCTCCCTGTTCAATCTCATATCATTTCAAACTCTGCACTACTGCCTATCAAACTCTTTCTTTCAGTGAGGGGAGTCTTCGTATCTATGTCCATGCTCTCTCTCACTCTCTCTCACTCCTCTCTCTCTCTCTCTCTCTCTCTCTCTCTCTCTCTCTCAATCTCTAGCACCCAAGCCCAGCTAGAAATCTATCACCGTTTATCTGTTTTTCATTTATTGTCTGTTCCGAAGGTTAAACTCATCCTGGGACTCATGCTTTTTCAGTTGTTGTCCCTACTCTTTGGAACTCACTCCATGAACATATTATGTCATCAAATAACAAAGTTACTTTCCGTCACCATTTGAAAACCCACCTTTTCAGACTTAAATTGCTTATTCCTCCTAAGTTTCCACTGCATCTGATCATTTGATTTTTTTTTTGAGGATATTAAAGTTATTATTATTATTTTCAAAATCAATCAATTGAAGATATAAATCGAATCCACCCATTTAATTGCCAAAGATATCACAGTAAAGTCAATTTTCTTAGTTGATTCTCCAGTGATCAAGCTTAATTATGTATCTTTCAACGCAAGAAAACTTATATAATATATGTAAAACACCTAAAAAATAGAATCCCGGAGCTACGCTTGTTGGAGCTCGATTTGGGAAAGTTGTTCTATTTCAGTGTCCATTCATTAATTGCACCAGAATTAGGAAAATAAACACAACGAATAACACCATATTTATTAATTTCAATAATTGATTATTTCCCAAAATCGAATTGCGTCCGATTAATCGTCTACTTATCAGTTTGCAATAAATTATAATATTTCAACTCTTCATATATGCCGTTATAATACTTCATATCATCTACTGCGTGTACGTTACATTAATTAAAGCCACAATATAGAGTTTATGAGAAATATGTTGAGGACGGGAATAATCTTCCTAACCGAACCAAAACGGGCATGAAGCCCTATAATTATAAACTGTCCCAAGATTTAAACGATAATTATTATTTATCTGTGAAAGCAACCTTGAAGTTGAACAGGTGCACATGTCATGTGTTTTAGAACGGATTTTAAATATTGGATTTTGTAATGAAAGAAATAGATGAAAGTTCAATTAAGTATTACATGTTTACCGTGATCAGATTGTTTTTAAAGACATTAAGCTAAACCTAACAATACTATTTTAGTTGATATAGTATGTGCGATTGACTAAGAGAGAGCTCTAGTATGCATGATTATGGTTTCACTTAACTCATGTTCCTGATGTTGTAATACGAATATCTTGGTTACGAAATGCCAAGAAAGCTATTAATATGGAAATGCTTTGGATGGTTGGAACAAAGTAGTTCACTGATGATTTTTCTTACAATGATTTTTCGACTTATTTTTTCATGTGGCGTAGTTCTGTCCACGCATTTGATTATTAACGTTGAATGCGCAATGACGAAAACGTTTGGTTACCAATTTACTCTGATACGAATTATTTTACAGTGATCGCCATTTTGTTCAGAAGCTTACGGGGAATTTATCAGTTGATGTCGTATTGATTTGCATATAGTTTCGTGATAATCTATAATGGACAGAAGAGTGAGCTATGAATTGGTATATGTAAAGTATTATTCGTTTATACGCATATCTGATTACGCTATAACGCAACAATATTCGGACACTTAACATTTTATCAAACGATACACCAGACTCAGACCAGATCGAAGTCTAGAGGACTAGTCTAGGCCTAGGGTTCAGATCTATCAGCTGTCATAGCTGAAAGCAAACTGGCTAAACATGTAGATTTAGATCTATTGTTAACATAACAATAACATAAAATTAACCATCCTTTTGATTCTAAGCTGTTACTTTTCGTTGTATTAGACTTACTTTTAAACCGAAATCACGTGTCGATGATATGATATATAATATTATAAAGTATATAGTTATAAAAAAAAGAACCCCTTCGATATTCATGGCTTAAATCGTCATTGGGAAGACACTTTCATAAACGTTGTGAACGAACGTCACAAAAAAAACAATGGCCGACTACGACCGCCCCTTTAATTTCTTTAACGTAATCAGATGTTTAATCATGTTACCATTTTGGTACATAAACAACTTTATTGTCTGATTCATTATCTGTCGAAATACAGGCATTTTTCACTATGTGATGTTGAAATGTATGTACCGCATATTTTCTGATGCTCAATGAAAATAATGTCACTGACATGTTTTTTCCTTCCAAAGAATAACTTTTTAATAATTTACAGTTTCGCACACTAATTCATATGGAGGCCAAAAAATGTGGTATTGATATTTTTAGTAAGTTGTTTAAGATACAAAAAACACATTATTGTTGTTCACTTTCGAATCTAATCTCCCAGGTGTTATCATCATGATGGTAACAATTATAGCAATGTTAATAAATAGTAATTGCCATTGGTGACACAAATTCTATTATCTGATTAAAATGTTTACAACTTTCTTTACATGTTATCTATTGACATAATTCAAACTGTATATGATTTTAGAAACTGAGCTTTTTATATTTGTGTAGTTTGCTTTATTTAACTACCAAATTATTTTTTTTTATGAAAGTGTCTACATTGGGCACTTGTTAAGTTGTTCACATTTGGTAGACTTTGTATTTTCTGTTTATAAAAGATGCATAAACTGCAATAAACTAATATAGTTGAAACCAGTCTATTCTTTCCTGAAAATGAGTTTTGAATCACCATTCTGATTCATATAATTGCACTTAACTTAAGCAGTTAAACCTAAAATAAACAAATGCATAATGTTTTTATAAACAAAGCTTTGTCCCTTTTTTGATAATTGACAAACTATATAAACAGTGCTTTTGAACAGGCTTTAAATATGAAAAGATCACTTTATAAATTTGGTATAATGATAATAAATAAAAATATATTTGTAATTTGTGTGTTCACAAAAATACATTTACCAGTTGACAGCACTTTACGGTGACTCACTGGTGTTAACCTGCATTATTTGAGTTATTATAACTCTCAGTAAATGCTTGTGTGTTTTTGCAAAAACTTTCATTTCATATTTTCAGGACTAATACAGCTGTAGTCACAAATATCAAAAATAATGTTGAAATGTGTAAATGATCACCCACATATTAAATAATCCAGTTCAAAGCGCTGATTAATAGACTTTTAATGGCCTATGGGCACCACCATTTTGAAGCCAGACAGAGACCGGAAGCTCCTGAATGCTGAAGTCACTTCAACACATCCAGTTGACCTGAAGTCTGTAGAGCCCGTGCAAAAGCAAGTGTGAGCAAAGAATTATTCCAGAACATAATGCAACTGTGTGGTTAAGATTACGTCATGAATGACATATGACCATATCAGTTTGAGCCAGAAGGAACCTGACAAGAGGAAGATGATTCAAATGGCTCAGATATTAATGCTCAAGAGAAACTATAATCCGCATCAGTATAGATATTGCCCATTTGACATCAGAGCATTTCAGAATATTTAACCTTCCATGTGCACAGAAGTGGCTATAAAACATCAATCATCATCACACTTCATGACAGAAATGAATCACCAAAGATAGATTTTGCAAACCAACCTTTTTTAACCTCTTTCCACTTGTAACGAGTCTGCAGGCATTACTGCTAAAGTGTTAGTGATCGTTACAAAGCCCCTCGCACGTTTGTATAGCAGACAAACTTTTTGAGACACTGTTGTGACTAACCTACCCACAATGCATTTCAGCAAATCTCGTGGAATAACACTTCCGATCTCGGACTTCATTTCCATGTTTACATCGTGTGTTTTGATGAAGTGAGTTGATTTTTATGATTTTTTAAAATTGAATTAAGTTTTAGAAACTTTTTTTCTGGATCAAGATGGAGGAATAGGGTGACAGTTTGGAGAGCACTTGTTGGTGAAAGTGATGACGATGAGGAAGATTTTCATGGGTTTACTGTGGAAGAAGCAAAGAAGGGTCTGATGTTGATTGTGGTGCAAGAGGGAATCTTACAATCAGACAATGAGCTGTCAGACAACACTTTCAGTGACAATGGTGGGACTTACCATTCACCATCTTTGTTGAATAAGTTCTGAAGAGCCCAGAAATATATCACTGGGCCAGTTTGTCCAGCAGAGGATACTGAGAGGATTTTTTCCTCCACCAGTCTGTGGCAGCATCCTTCAGCTGAATCTTCTTCCTGTATCTAGCAAGCTAATGACCTATTTGTGATATCAACGATTGAGTTGTGAACTCACTAAAACCTGTCATCAGAACACCTGACCCAAATAAATCATCATTTGAATCAGATTCCAGGCATGCAGATGTTGTTCGAGTTTTACTTCCATGTGAAAAGGAATGGGTTCAGGGTTAGCTTCCTACCTAACTAGTGGTTGAATGCTGGGAACAATTAGTGAATTACACTTGTTCCATGCTACTGCACCACTTCACCGACCCACAAACTACAGTAGATGTGGACTGCACATGCATCTTGGAAATGGTGTATTGGAATTGATAAAATTGGAATTGAAGTTTGCTTGCAAAAAATTTATTTATCTTTTAATTTTTTAATTCAGAAATATTTCCTCCATGACAATCGTACTTGGAATATAAATTATTCAGAGTAGGTATTCCAAGTGAGTATTCGGAGTATCTACTCATGGTTAAAAGAGTAGGTAAAAATGGAATTGACCCTATATCTGTTACAGTATAGTTGGTCCAAATAGCCTCATATGTTACTGAAATGGTAAAAGAAAATTATATTGCAAAATTAACTAAGATGACTGATTTAGTAGTAGTTAAGTTGAGTATGTGGGCAGGGAAGGTCACAAGGATGGCTAAACCAGAGCATCCATGACTTGATCAGGATCAAGATGGTTACTTAATCTTTGTAGGAACAGGTGACATTTTTTCTTAATTCTTAGATTTTTTGTGACTGGTCTTGATGTATGAAATGAATCCAGGATTAAATAAAGTATATTGTACATCATTTATGATCGCATACTGTCTCCTTAGACTCTTTGTTTATTGTTATTTTTTTGGGTAGCTATTGGGTTATGTGAGTACCACAGATACAGTTAAACAGACTAACATTGTGAAACATATCTGCCATCATTTCCCACAAAAATATCAATAGAATGCACAGGTTGGAAAATCTTCAGTGGGAGGATACACATAATTGGCTAAAATGTTATCTTCACTTCACAGTTGCAGTTTTGCTTTGGTGTTTGTTTGTATACAAAATGATTTACAGACAAGTGAAATAACATTTGATTAACTTATTAACCTATTTAATAATACACGTAAAACATATAGAGCTTTCAAGACAAAAGAATCACTTGGTTACAACTATCTATCTCTGATGCTCGGAGGTTAGATAATCCTGGCATAACTCTGAACAATAAGCTTAACTCTATTTCATGAAAGATTAATTGTATTATTTCAGGCAACTGGCAGAGTTTTCTCCACCAAACATACCATATATTCTAAATTTATTTAGAATTAGTCTCTGTGTGGAAGCTATAAATTACTGACCATACACGTAGCCCTCATTTGAGGTTGCCAGCCATATTAAAACTGCCATTTCGGCCATTATAATTATTCTATATTATTGATAGAAGTATGTTTTTAAATTTAAAAAGAGAAGTTTTCACCTTTTGAAACAGAACTATAGCATTTGAACATGAATTTGTTATATTTTGAGATGGAAGAACAGTTATAAAATTGTCCTATTTTGAATCAATAACCCTACACATAAATACACCTTCAATCCATCCACTTTGGGATAATGCTTAAATATTTTATTAAGTAATTAAATAAAGTATCATTTGACCAAGAATTTTGGAATGCCTGATTTAATATATTATAAAAATTTATATATTATGTATAAAATGATGTAGTGTGATATAATGATTTATATTACTGTTATCTTCTGCATCAATAATTGTTTTTTTATGTGGATAATTTGAAATTGGTAGGCCATGGGATAAATTTTTTAAAAGACATTATTATTACACTTTCTTCATACACTATCTCAAATCTATTACCTGTCTTGTTAATAGCCTAGATGGATTTGCAATCATATTATCATTATTATTAACATGGCCCAGAAGATTGTAATTAAGACAAGAAGCCAGTTAGGTTGGCTGTTATCAATTTGGGACAATTCTGCTTATAAGCTTAATTTATTGTCAGTATTATAAATTCAATTGTCTATGTTTATATCTCTTACCTCAGCTACAAGTTTAATATCTTGTGAGCTGTTTATAAACAATAACATGCTCTTGATGACTTATAATCTGATAGCAGTTAATATTGAAGTATGACACTAATCCCATAAAAATCTCTCCGTAGTTAATAGTAAGGTAGCTACAGAACCTGGAGACAATCTATTCCTAGTCAGGATCATTGTGATAGTTAATATGTCAGTTGAAGTCTTCATAATATGGTAGCTTTATGGATCATGTCAATGATATGATGTTAATGTTCAAGGTAATATATATCAAATAAGCACGCAGACAATGCAGAACAAGAACTGTATTCAACCCCTAAAAGTTAACAAATTCCCAACACTAATCAAAGATATTATCAGGGGTAAGCTATATGTTTATATTAAAAACATAGATTCATACCAGTCTTATACAAGTTAGATACTTTCCATGTTTGTGCGCACACATATTCTAACTAATTAATAGTTGATCAATTGGTGCCAACTGATGATTAATGATGAAATGTCAAACTGATTCCCAGCACTTAGTGCCTTAATAACCCAAGTCCCCAACACCCATTTGAAATATGATTTTAATCATTTATGTAGACTAGTTTAAATACAATTTGATATTTAAATTTGTTGGACAGCTATATAAACTATGTGTGCTTTAATGTAATGTAATTGTTGTGTAAGATAAAATAATGTGGTAGCCATATTATTTTATGTTATATTTTTATACAGCCTCCAGATGCTGCTGTCACATGTAGTGAACCAGAAGCTGAGAGTGAATGTCCTGTAACTAACCCAGAACCTGCTTCCGTTGAAGCATCAACAAACATGGATACTGACTCCGCTCCAGATGACAAATCACATGGTTTGTATAAAACTTAACTTGTCTAATAAAATTACATACTGAAAATGCATGCATGTTGATCTAGATTTGTAGTGTGCTGTATGATACCTCAAATTAAATGGTTTATTGTTTCATAATGGTACAGGGACTTTTTCTTAGATTTAGAGTTTATATATGTACAAGTTGGAAAATAAAAATATTTTAGGTTACCTACCTATAGACGTATAAACTAATATTTTAGGTTACCTACCTATAGACATATAAACTAATGAGACCCAGAGAGTGTATCAGAACCACTTTAGTTATTGGGCTTTAGTGGTGCTTCCTGGGAATGTTTTGTATTCAGTTTCTGCCTTTTAATTTTTGTGTTTCAGAAATATGCAACTTGTATTTTTATGATATATTTATTAAATTCAGTCGAACATTTTAATGCTTACAAGGCATTTGGTGACAACCCAAATTTTAACAGTAAGTTAACAAATTATTAATATACTCAAGTGCATAATATTCAAACATGAAATTTTACAGATTCATAGACATCAGCTGGAGAAGTTATCTGTGTTATGCTTGTGGTGCAACATTTTGTAAATAGGCTTGTGTAACCTAACAAAAGTTACTACATCACTATCAGTAATTTACATGAACTTTTCATAAATAGTAAAATATTTGTTCAGATGTATTTAATTATTTCTTGAACAGTTAAAGAGTACTATCAAGCTGTTAACATATTACGAACAATTATAATCAAGCATATTAATAATGTTTATATTTTCACACAAACTGATTCAATCAGATATTTAGTCTATAATTAAACTAAGTCAGAAATTGAATGCATTAGTTTTGTTTTCTTCCTTATTATGATTTATGGCTAGTGCGATGTCATCAGGGTGATTTCAATTATTGTGCCATCTCTCTTTGATCAATTACAAAGTTTGCTTGTGGTAAATCTGCAAATAACCAGTCAATACCTCCAATTTAGAAAATAAACTGTAGTTTCTTATAACTGTTATGTTATAAGATATAACCAAAAAAATTCAAATACTTGATACAAAAAATATAAAGTATTGGAGTTTATTCATGTATGCATATGATATAATTTAATTGGATATGCACTGAATTTTATTTAATTGCATAGGTCACAGTTCATTAGGTCACATTTAGATCTACTTCCATCTTATGCAGTGTCGGATGATTTTGAGGGTATCCTCCATTGACGTAACACCATCTCGGGGGCGGGGGTCTGTGCATAAATTCATGAGCTTGGATTGCAGTTTGACATGTTATGTTTTGCTAGGGACTCATCCTGTTATCTCACAGTAACAGTTTGAATCAGTAGCTATTTATAAATATTACTAATTACTGTCAGGCTCTTTACTTATATTATTTAAGGATTCACTGAAGTCTTCCCAATTACATTAATTCCCTCATTACCAGTCATCACACAGTGGGTGAAAATGGCCTGGCATTCTATCAACCAGCCATCATTTCTAAATCTTTCAAAAAGTGCTCTATCAGCAATGATTTAGATGGCACGGAAGATGATGAATTGTGGAATGAACATCACAACAAATCTGATGAAGAAAGTGACAAGATGTATGATGACATGCTGACACATGAACAAATACAACAAATGTTCAATGAAGATAGTGATGATGACAAATTATACACAGGTTTGACTGTAGGGGGGTTTATTGGTCCTATACAGGAGTATATACAGTATTGCTAATTACAATTTTTTTAGTTCTTTCATTATATTATTTGAGGACTTTTTCAAGGCTTCCCAATTACATTAATCTCTTCAGTGGCTCTAAGATAAAACATAAGAGGTTTTTTTAACTATTTATTGCAAGGGGTTTTGACCAAAGGGTTTTTTGACATGGATTCAAATCTACAGTCTGCCTCGGGAACTTTAGTTGAGATTTATAGGTGAGGTTTATAAGTAATTTTAATTTTTGAGACATTCAGTATTATCTATTTTGTCAGTCAATAATTCACGTTCTATACAACTATAGAACTTGTGGTCCACTTTCTATTTGACACTTTCAGAACATTGACACCAGGCAACAATGGACATTTTTACTTCCCATCACATTAGTTAAGAATAGTTTCACCCTTGGGCCAGAAATTATTTGAAAAGGAGCAAACTGAAATGCTCTAGTCACATGGGCGATATCTATACTGATGCGGATTATAATTTCTCTTGAGTGTTAATTTCTGAGCCATTTTGAATCATCTTCCTCTTGTCAGGTTCCTTCTGACTCAAACTGATATAGTAGTATGTCATTTATGATGTAATTTTAACAACGTAATTCTTTGCTCACACTTGTGTCCATGCTTTTGTATGGGCTCTACAGACTTCAGGTCAACCGGATGCATTTAAGTGACATCAGCATTCAGGAGCTTCCAGTATCTGTCTAGCTTCAAAATGGCGGCACCCACAGGTCATTAAAAGTTGGTTTATCAGCACTTTGAACTGGATTATTTAATATGTGGGTGATCGTTTACACATTTTGACATTATTTTTGATATTTGTGCGTATAGCTCTGTGAAGGTAGACTATCCCTTTAAGGTTACAAGATTTCTAGGCTTGAAGACCGATTTACTGTAAAAATAACCAAAAAAAATTTGAAGTAGAACTGACCAGTCACCAACTTGGATTAGGCCACATGGTAGCCTAATCTGCTTCCGCACGGTGTTCAGGTGGGTTGGCGCAAAAATAATAAAAAGAGTAAATGTCAATTTTATTTCCCGGCTGTGGTTTTCAGCTGCGATTGGCATAAATAAGTATTAAAAAACAAGCCCTTACACAAATTTATGATCTGGTGTTCTCTGTTGATTCCAGCACTGTTTTGTTCTGACTAGTAAAACAAATACAGTTTTACTAGCTAGTAAATTTTTGTTGGGCTAGTGGATTTAAATTTTACTGGCCCAGATTTGATTAATATATGGGTTGTGTGTTTTCTTCTATTTATAAATATATCTTTTAATCCCTGAATATATATAATTTAATGCCAAGCTTGACTGCTAATAAATATAATCAATGTTTTTCATTTAGTCTTGACTATGAAGCCATTTTACTACTATTTTTAGTGACACAACATATCTTATATTATGACCATTTCATCACAAGATTAAAATTTATAAAAGTCACCAGAGGCACTCAAGATACCCGTTAATTTTTTTAATATAAATAACACTTAAATATAGCCAGTGTTCATTTGTATGATGCTTTTATATCCAAAATGTTTGCAGTGACTACAAATTAGTGTATATATACTTAATATAAATAGTGATGATTGGGGTACATTTTATTTGGCTCCCTTTAAAACTAGATATAAGAAATTGACATTGATATTGATTCCTGTGTATGTAGGTATCAGGGTTCCCACCAGAACTGAGGGACACCTTGATTCTTTGGAAAATGAATGACAAATGCAACAGTCAACAAGAAAATTGTAAACTTCCCATCATATTTTAGAATAAAAAGTTCATTTCATGGTATAGTATACTGTACGTATTGATACTCAAAACATTATGTAATTGTTATTATGGCATGCCATATTTTTAACTAGACATAGCAATATATCAGCATGCCATTGTTGTAACAATATTACTAATTATTTCACAGTTTTCATGTTAATAGTGTATTTCAAATAATGTTTTATTAGACCATATGCTCGGGCTTTTAGTGATGGAACTATTCAACAGTCCAAATGGAATTCCTGTTTTAAATTTGGATGGGTTCAAATTTGGTTTGGATAGGTAGTATAAATAAACACTATGTGTCTGCCATCAGAGACAATTTAAAACACTAAATGCTCTTGCATCTTCCTAGGAGAGTAGTATCTCTGGCTCCAGTCATTCATTCATTGAGGAAACTGTTATGCATTGATAGTTTTTTTAATCACAAATTTAGAAATAATAGGCTGGCTACAATTTCAGTTCTGGTTAAAAGTCTGCATCAGATCAAACCTATTGAATTGATTTCAGATATCCAACTAACACCAAAAAATTTACAATTACATGACTTCTCAGATTGATCAGTGTTAACTACATGTTTTACCCTTGTATTAAAGTGAACAGACATGATAGGTTTAGACACATAAATGTCATTAGATTAATGATATACGGTATTTCCTGTGAAAAAATATATAATGCTGGCAACACTCATACACAGTGAATGTTTCATATGAATATGGCAGAAACTATCCTTATAGTTATCAGTTATTATTTAGTTGTCATTTATAACTTTCCAGTAGCATAACTTTTAATAACACTGAATTAATTCAGTACATAATTGTAAATAATAAATTTTAAGAGTGTGTGTGTGTGCACGCTCGCACTTAAACAGTGTCTGAATTAATTATTTTTTTATTCAAATCATTATCTAGATCCAGTTGTATCTGACAATACTTGTTTTCTAGATTTGAAGTTACCAGAGTTACCATCATATGACATAGCTACTACTCTACCATCTTATGAAGAGGCTGAACAAACAAAGCAAACAGAGGAAGAACATCATCAGCAGGTCATCAATCTATCTGATGAGGAACCACAGGTAATAATTATATATAGAGATCTATGTGTTATTTTATAGCTGGTTTTATGGGTTTACATGTTAATGCTTTATTCAGCCTATACTGATTTAATGGGTAGTTTTCTCAGGATATGACAAAGTTGGCTTTTTATTATAACCTTTCATATTTAGCTGGCTGTATAATTATAACACACACACACACACATACATAAGTTGAATACGTGCTTCCATGACAATGGGTACTTTCATATTCTTTTCAGAATATCAACACCAGCAGTAATCCTCGGAAAATTGGTGACATATATCTGGGAACAGATGGAATATTTATTTGTTCCTTTCTTGGTAAGTTTAGTTTTTTCTTGTTGGGTACTTGGTCCACAAAACTTACTGAACCAGGTCGGCCTAATTGTGTTTTAAGGTGTGCATGTTATATACAGTTGATTAATATGCATTTCTAAAATGAAGAGGGTGTATGTGTGCTTTTTCAGATATTAATTTTAACAGTAAAAGTGGTTGGCATTCTAAGAACAAATATTTTTTTCTTTTACTTGAGAGACTTATCTAAACATCAGTTATTAATGTGACATATTTTGTTTTTCAGTTGCATTCCTGTTTAACTGTCTTGGACTGTTTGCAATATTGTGTATTAGTCAGACGATTGCAGCTCGTTTTGGTGCTGTCTCTGGATTTGGTCTTTCTATAGTGAAATATGTGGCAGTGATGAAGGTTTGTTTTGTCATTTTTTATTTGAACACAACCCTTTTATATATATTAGGCAGACAATACACACATGTTCATTCTTCAAGGTTGTTTGAAAACTGGTATAATATATATAATAAAGTTATAAATCAATCACTTAAATTAATTTGTAGTTCTTCAGGGAAATACCATTAAGCCAACGATGGTTTTTAGGCCTACTATATCATGATTTATGGTAGTACCATCCAATAAGCTGACCTAAAAATCAGAACTATTTATTTCCAGGTGACGTTTTGAACGCAGAAAATAATTTCGTTTTCATAATTCGTTATTCATACCAATGTGTTTTGTAGACCAAGGCAAATTATAACGATTGTTTACATAAACTGTTAGCGCATATGTGGGACCTCAAACTTAAATTAATAGTGTGATTAAACATTCAGTGAAGTCAATGACTTACAAATAATTAAACATATTTTCAATTACTAGATCTACTCATCTACTGAGCTTTTGATGGTATGTTTTGATCACTAACATGACAATAACTAAGACAATGTAAATTACCAGTATATGCGATCAGTTAATAACTAACTCTCTATTGAAAGTAAATTAATTAATCAGTAATTATCCTGTTATTAGTATAAATATGCCCATACAAAATATGTATATGGGGGTACCCTAATGTCCGTGCTGACAAATGAATAAGATAGACGCTCTTGGGTATGGGATGTCTTGGGTCCGAGTTGTCTTTTTACCAATGCTGCCTTCGAATGAAAGTCGTGAAATGCACTACTGAGTCAAACAACATTTATCCATAATTACAAAAATCAGATAATTCTATATATAAATATTGATTTTCATTATAAAGCCATGTATAATTACCATAAACTTGTTTCACTTCTATTTTCACTCCATGACTGCATGAGTAAATCAAAATGACGATTGATGTCCGTTTGCATCTAAATCTTGACTAGAGTCTAGATGGCTGCTAAGACACTGAAATTTTTTTCTCCTGGTGATTCGATTTCTTGACACTGAAATAGCACCGGCCATTAAGCCAACCCCCCAAAATAAGGGTCAAAATGTTGACACAAAGTATCAGCTTAATTCAGAGGAAATGCAGTGTTTTTACCATATATTAATATGTTTTGCTTATACTACTAACAAGTCTTGCATCCAATATTATTGGTTGTATCAGTCAGAGCACCTATGTCCATGTGTGTCGGATTCAACATTCATTTTAATCTGACATATTATCGTGTAACAAACCTTATTGGAATAACAATATTTCTCTTTTACCACTAATGGTTACTTTTCAGTTTATATTACTTGATTAGGTCTAAATTTTGATACATCATCCAATTTTAGTCTCTTTAATCTTGGATTCGTATATATTGATTGGTAGATACAATTTAACAAACAATATGATTAGGTTATCTTCATGGGAACACAAGTGTCCAGATAAATAAAACATGGTTATATACATTATGTAACAACCTTATACAGAATGTCAATGGGAAAAACATGATTAGGTATTTGTTTTATTGATAGCATGAGATTTCTTCTCTATGTACTTAGTCACAGTTTATTTGTAATCACACGTTGACATTACTGGACATGTGTGCAGTTATCTGAATGCTACCATGACTATGTAAATCCTGTAAATTAATTAAAAGTTGTCATAGTTATTTTCTGCTTTTCTTCACTAGTGGCAGTAGACAGTCCTCTCTTTACATAAACTTAGGAACATTAAATGCATTGGTGTGAGAAAATGGTAGATGGTTATTATAGTTTGAGGTATTCTATTTCATATAATTTACTAGAAATAAATATATTTACATCAGTTAGTGTGTGATTAAATATAAACTCGTTAATCAGGTGAGTATTTTATTTTATAAATCAATCAAATCCTAACCATTCAACTCTACTGATAGTTACCAACATAGATCTGTCTGACTTGTCAATTGGAAGCAAACCACTGTTTCTTATGAAATAAGATCAGTGAGTAAATAAATTGTACTTGGAAAACTGGATGAAATAACATGCCTTTTGGTTCTGTCTCTTACCAGAGGTGAATTAAACTAATATACAATGAAAGAAAAGCAAGAAATCTTTAACTAGACATTACTGGTTAAATCAAGTGATCTTTTTGTTATAGAAACTTTAAAGCAGAAATATGAACAGATAGATATTTAAATGTAATTGTACAAATTTGTCATGGTAGATGGAAACACAGTGCTAAGCCAGATGAGATAAATAAATGGTGATGAAACATTTAGAAGAGTCTCTAATCAGAACATGCCTCTGTCTTTTGCCTAATAATAATATCATGCCAACCAATACACTCTGGTTATGAAAGAGAAACAAGAAAACTTCAACTGAACATTATCAGTTGAAGTAAGTGACCCATTTCTTATATAAACGTTGCATCATTTAATGCTTTAGCACAGAATAATGGACACTGCTGCAGTTAGTTACTTACAAATATAATTAATCTGAGTGTTATGTTAGATCAATGATCATATGACATGATCTACTTGATATCTGTTATGTGTAAACTTAATGTATTAGCAACCAGGAATATGTAATTGGCTTCCCAAAATAGTATACCTGTTCATATAGATGTAGTACATCTGTAAACATCAGATAATTGATTATGTGTTTGGCATTTATTGTAAAGCATTTAGATATGGAATAAATATCTAGCTACACTGTATTTTGAGAATGAAATCTGTAGATAATTGATTATTAATATTTATCATAAATATAATCATTTGGCGGTACTGAATCTCTCTAGTTGCTAATTATAACGTCAGACACATAATCCATTACCACCCAGTTAGGTACTCATTTTTGGCCATCTAAGTCAATAAACATAGGTAAAACTAGCTGTTAATTGGTATATTTAAACTGAGAATTAGGTCCAATCTTTTTATCACAATGAACTACTACAACTCTATTTGCAATAGTAAAAAGTCACCAAAATGGTAAAAACTCAAAACTTAGAATCATTTGTAGCTGCGCAGTCATTTGACATAAATCATGTTGTCTGTGAAGTTTATAAAGTATATTTCTGAGAATTGAAAAGGAGAAACTAATGGAAGAAGTTAGAAATAGTAAATTTTAACTTTCGGTGACTTTTTGTCATTTTGATAAGAATGGAACAGTCCTAACTCATGAGTGTCTTATGTTTTGTTAACATTTTTCCAAATCATGAGTGGTTTTAGGCATTTAAAGGTAACAATATATCTTTATAGATTACTAACTTGACTAGTGTATTTGTTATACAGCTAAACAGCCTGGACTGATACTGCCTTCTTATTTCACATACTGTGTGTTACTATAGTTAGCATTGTGAAGAAAATATAAATGTTTGAGACAGAAACTTGACTTGACTTGATACGTTTTGTGGTTTCAGTACCAGAACTGGGTGTCAACTACTTGGACTGATGGTTTCTCCTGGTTATGGTGGTTCATGCTTTTTCTTGGTAAGTTAAATGAATTGTATTTAAGATGGATCTGTATTCTATTATTATTATACCAAACTTATAAAGTGCTCTTTTCGTACTTAAAGCCTGTTCAAAAGTGCTGTTCTTATGCTATGTTCTTATGCAAGCCAACATGTAATCATATATATTAATGAATATGGAAATAAAATGTATGGTTTTCTGAGCATAATTGTTAGCAGAGGTGTAATAGTTTTTCTGTTGTTTTCTGTATCTCATATATATTTAATTTTAAGAATCTGCTGGTGAAGTTATTCAGAATTGAGTTTCAGATAGCCTTAGTCCAAAGTATTTTGTAACAAACTGATAATAATGGTTTATTTGCTAGGTTTGTTGATGTTTTTCCGAGGAAGTATGCAGTATATTCGTATCAAGCATCAGTGGACAAGGCTTAGTGAACAGATGAGGGGAAGAATTTATCTTTACTTTTGAGCTAAAGGCACATTTGTTTGATGGAATCATTTCAGTAAACTGATTTATATATGTTTATCATTAGTATCTTTGGTTAAGTGTCATTTAAAATGTTCCTTTAGTGAATATATGTTTTGTGAATAGTGTTTACTTTACTTAATGATGATACCCTTCTTGTTTTCATACATTGTAAAATTTGGAATAAGTTAGAGTTAAGAATGACCAATCTTCCTAAGATATCAATTTTTTATAAAGGATGCCATGTCACTTTTTTTTAAATTTTCAGTAGGCACTTTCATGTTTGGATTAATTTGGCTGAGTTGGTTCACATAACATCAGCCTCAATTACAGTCAGTGGACATACGATGCTTTTTAAATACCTCTTGTTATTGTTTTTTTTTTGATAGAAACTAAATGGTCTAGCATTGCAGTTTATATTTTAACAGAAGGTCTGTGTTTGTGCTCAGTGTAAACAACTCTTAAGCATTCCATATTTTAAATTGTTGATCAATGTAAAGACAGAAAGTGTTGAATTATGTATATATTTTTTGGTAATATTCAGCTGATAATTTCTGGAGACCTGATGACAGACAGCAGTGTTTCTGAATGATTCGTTTTTCACTTCATTATACCTTTAACAAAATTCAGTCCTGCAGACAACTATCTGTATTATAAAGTGTTTTAATAGTGTAATCAGTGTATTTAGTGTACATGTTACTAATTTTTTTAAATTTTAGGTTTGATTTAATGCTGAGGTTCTGCTGATATCTGGCAAGGTTTTCTCTTTAACTGTAATAGAGAGACTTATTTTAAAAGGCTTGTTTTGCTGTGTGTGTGTGTGTGTCTCTGTATGTATGTATGTATGTATGTATGTGTGTGTGTGTGTGTGTGAACAAATTCAGGAAGGACAAGTTGGAAGAGTCATGCTTATGCATGCACACACATAATAAATCAACTAGCCATTGATTGTACAATAATATTATTAATACTGTAATAGTTTTCATTATTAAATATATATTAGATTATTGTATGTGAGATTTGTTCAGTGTAATCTGTTATCTCTCAGATGCATCAAATAGGGATGATTTGTGTGTATCTAGTTTAAGTTGTAAACAAATAAAATGCACACACACACACACACACACACATATATATATATATATATATATAATGTTGGTGTAAATAACAGTACTAAAATATTATTAAACATGTAATATGAACATGTATCAAAAGAAAAAAGAAGTACTTGTAGTATTTATAGTTTGTGCAATGAATTAATATAAAACATGTCTAATAATATGAATAACTTTTATTAATTTGTTTAAAGTTTACAGACTTATTTCTCCATGAAATGTGTATTTCTGATTCTGAAAACGTTGCTTAATTCTGTACAAGGTTATGTATTTAATTAAAAATGGTTATGTTTCACTTTCTGGGGAATGTGTAATAAAAGGTTTGGCAAGATGGAAGTTGTTTCAGTCCTATATCAGAAAGTTAATGCATATATATATATATAATTTATTTCATAGAAATAAATTATACAATGTTGTATGATAATTTTCCACAGTATCGACAAAGTAAGAAAGAGAAAAATAACAGAACAACCATTTATCTATCTGGGCATGATGTAACCAGTAGTACATATCAGTTCAATTAATAACTGGATCTCTTGATTCGAAATCAATAAAAAAAAACTTTCTCTGTTACGATGTAATTCTTTAAACAGATCACCTTCGTTTTTGCAGATATCACTACAAATTTCACAAAATTCACTTCTATTAAAGATTAACATTTTTCTGTAACAAAAGATTTTGATGATTTACATAAAAATGAACAAAAACAAATATGTTCATTATTACTGATGGATATCATTACTTTTGACGAGATGTCTCATAAGTTAGCAATGTGTTCCAGGTGATATATTCCATATCTTTCTTACACATTTTCTCCCCAAAAACATGTATACCAAGTGAACGGAAAAGCCATAGAAACTGGTAGAACATGAATGTCAGATGTACATGACCCAAATGTATCTATAACATAATTTATTTTCCACGCAATGTTATGTAATTACAAGTTTTTTGTTAACATTTTCATTGCAGATTAATTCAAACCTTCTAGGACACTGAATGGCCGAAATTGTGTCAATGTGTTGTAAAATAACACCCACCCATTGCAGATTAAGATAATATGCACTTCTGAACCTGTAGTGTTTTCCATGCAGATGCAGGTGGAGCATGTTAATAAATTGATAATTGGTGTTATACAGTACATATGCCTGGCATTATTTGTGTAGCACCCCTAGTGGGTGCAAGCATACACGGGTCGTTTGCACAACCTAAGCTACCTAAATATATATATCCCTGATCTAACATCCTACCCCTTAATCGACTAAGGAGTTCATCCATATATACACAGAACAGTTTAGGGGATAATATTCCTCTCTGTTTCAATCCATTGAAAGTTGAAAAATGATTATTATAACATTCACTCCAGCTAACCCCGAGAGACTGGTTGCTACACACATATATGTGCTAACCTCTTATGATTTGCAATATGATTTTAAAGCTAAGCATTACTTAATCACAATAATAGATAATAGTCACAAATGTTCAGTGAGTAGTAGAATGCTTAGCTTTAAAACCACATTGCAAATCAGAAGAGGTTAGTACGTATCTATGTTTCTCAGGTAATATAATGTCAATTACTTTATCATTAACACTTCCCAAGTCAAGTTTCTCATTATTGCTGGGGGGGGGGGGAGATATCTCAAGGACTCCGGAATCTATACCGACGGGGGTTTAAGTTCCTGGTAGGTTTAACCAAGCCGGGGCAGGTCTCGGAGGAGGGAACAGATGATACCCAGCATCTGGTCCTCCAGGTTGGGGGTTGGTCGTGGGGCTAACAACCACACTCCGTAAAACAAGTCTGTTATTGAAACTACTAGGACAATTACATTGTTGTTGTAGCCTTATGTCCCAGTGGGGATAAAGCGGATAAGATGAGGAATAATATATTATAATAATAGTATTTTTGTTGTGCCTTGTTTAACTTGGGTTGCTCTAAGGTGTTTTACACTGAAAACTAAATTAAGATATGTTCTGGTTCACATAACACACACACAATTTTTTTTGCATAAATAGGCTAGTTGTAAAACAACATAAATAGGCTAATTAGTCATTTAAATATGTGGGTTTTAAAAACCTTACGAACTATTTCTGTTCTTGCAGCAAGTTTAGTACGATCAAGTAACTTATTCCACATCTTGGAAACTGCTGCCCAGAAAACTTACTCTTCATACATCGCTCTGTGGCTTACTGGCACCGTCAAAGGTCAACAACACTTACGGTAGTATCACATGTATATTTTTGGATCAGATTGCTTCGATACTGTAATGTTCCACTCATTACTTTGAAACTGTGAAACAGGAGTGTGCAAAGTGAGTTGATACATACAGGAAGCCGGTGCAAATTGGAACAAAACTGGCGTATGTTCCCATTAGTGGTTTATGATTAAACGTGGATTTACTAAAGTCAAATATTAGATCCTTTGTTTTCTTTACATTCAGGATTGGACTGACAATTACGCAGTGAAGCGGTATCAAATACCTGTTTTTGATAGTTCACAATATCGTTATTTTCAATTAGACCAATCATAACAGCGTTTGTAATCTGCATATTTTTAGTAGATTTGTGTGTATTATAAAACAAAGTGCAGGTAATACGGAAGTCTATCAAGAACCAGTATTACCTGTAATTATGTCAGACAGAGTATTACTAATTTAAGTTTAACACGTTACTTCCTATCATGAATAAGAAAGTCAATAAAAAAATTACCATAATGATGATAATACTCCAATATCAATAAATAGCTTAATAAGAATATTCGGTTTGGTACCACTGATTGATGAACTGAAATCAATTAACATAATTTTTATATAAGAGTTCTCTAAATGTTCTATGACATTGTTTGCATATGCTATAATAACATCTATACATTTTCCTTTATGTTAAGCAAATTGATAATCATCTAATTTCAATTCAGATTGCAAAGACAGTTCTTTCAATATAATTCGTTGTAAACATTTGAAAGATACAGAGGTTAATGCAACAGGCCTATAGTGGTGAAGTTCTTTCGCTTTGGCATTCCTGAGTACTGGGATAATGGAAGCAGTTTTCCAGATAGGTGGAATGTTAGTTTTCACACAGGCTTCAAACAAGTTCTTATATACTCCAGCAAGTTGACTTGCATAGGTTTTCAGGATTAGAGGGGAAATATTATCTGGCTCTGAGGATTTGGTGGAATTCAAACCCCGAGACTACATGTGACATTTCAATGGAAAGTTTTCACCTCTGAGGATTGTTTTCTTAAGATGTTCAATGTTGTACCTATGAATACATATGATTAAACGCTTCAATGCTCATACATGTGTATACATATTTCTAACACATTTTTCATCTGCAGTTTTCTGCGTGTGTCCACTTCTAGGGCCAGCAAAGTCCAACCGTTCTTAATATAGGGCCAAATCAAGCAGTCATCCCTCTTTCCCCATGTGCCAAAGAAAGATGAAACACTGTGAGAGAATGTCCCAGTATTATATCAAACTTTCAAAGTTCTCAAATCTTCCTTCAATTAAAGTATATTATATCCATTAAAAAAACACTCATAATGGGGAAAACAGCATATTACCTTTCCTAATGATCCAATCTCTTGTTTCTATCACTTTAATAGGTGACTAAAATAGTAAAACATAAAAGCAGATTTCAATATTTTTTAACCTTTGACAACAAACTAAATATTGATGTAGTGAAGAACCTTCAGGTGTGGACTTTGTATGACATCAGACTCCTGCGGTCCACTTAACTCTGTATAAACTGAAGACAGGAAAATAAATAATAATTGCATGTGGCATCATATGTCGCGCTACATTGGCTACAAAATGGTTGGCGATTGATTATTTTATTCAGTCTCTTAAGAGTCGAGTTAAACCATCCAATCGGCGACACAAAGTTGTCCTGTTGCGAAATAGTCATAATGTCTCAAGAAGATAAACCGCTTACAAACCAAAAAAATTAATGGGCTTGCGGATACATTATATTTCGACTCGTTATGATGACAGCCTGTCAAACTGAAACGGTCGTTCAATGGAATTAGACCGAGATCGTTACGATATTGTATTCTCATTCGCAATTTTTATAACTAAAGTTAATCAATTTTATTATAACCATGACCGAGTCAAAAACCGCGACAAACCACAGAATAACTTTTATCAAAAAGTACTGTGATGTATGATGAAAAGAAAAACTGCATACCAAACTAGCCATTCAATGTTGATTGTTTAATAAGTACACACATAAAAGATGTGTATGGAAAATCTGATAAGAAAAGCGTGCAGTTTTATTTCTCGTTTATCGATTTGCCCAAGGCTTGTTTGTCAAGTATAATAGCCAATGTTTGGAATGTGAGATCGACTTCCTGTTTCTTACTTTGTCAAATGCTTTTCTCAGTGAATGTCCTCAACTCGTACAGCTGTCGATGATATATCGACGTCGCATTGTGCAGACATTTTGAGCTGTCCTGTGTCTGTTTAAGGTACTTTTGTAGCATGAGAAAATTTGCTACAATTTAGATTCAAGATTTTCCTTTACTGAAAATGTTTCAAATAATTGCAATTTTACAATTCAGTTGGTGATTTTTTCATTTCAGTGACTTAATTAGGACACCCTTTTAGCGAAATGCGAGGATCGTGTCATTTATAGTGTCCACTCTTTTCGTGACATCAAATAATGCTTTCGTATTTGCTCATTGTTGCCTTCCGTCGACACTTTGCCAATACTCTAGATTCTTTCATTCAGTTATAATTTTTCTATCTGCCCAGACAGTATTGCTTAAGCGAACGACGAAGAAACCCGAGCCGGCGAACAGTCCATATTTAGAGAAGAAGAGACGACAGCACTGACGCAAAATACAAACTGACTTGAATGCGACACGCCGGAAACGGTGTCAAAGGTCAAATGAAACTTTTAACAAGAAAGCAAAGCATTTCGCCGCCAGCCAAAGCCACAATATAGCAATTTTTATATCGCTTAACAAAGACTAACTGTTCACCTCCTCTCCTTGAATCACTTTTCTCTTAAAACTATCCCCATGATATATTTATGTAGATACATCTAAGAAATCAACCCCAACTATGAAAACTTTTATCGCCACAACGAGAGAAAAAAATCCACGCGTAACGCTATAAAGTCTGCCTGTTTTAAGCGCATGGGAGGAGCCACCCGTGTTTTTTTAAAGGCAACAGTGTTATTTTGTTCTGAGCGTATCTGTAGTCTTACAACGAGAGCTTGGAAATCAGAAAACCTTCGTGTAATTCAATTCTACACACACACCGTGGTGTCATAGACTCTGACATAAAGGAGAGTCGTATTCCATAAGCTAGTACTGTGTTCGTTATAGAAGTTGTCAACGAGCTCAACGACAGCTGGACACGCAAACTCGGTGTAACGACGATTTTTGACTCGTAGATACTCCATTCCTTCTGCAACCGATCAGTTGACAAAAAAACTACCGAGTTCGGGCTTCCGTTTAAACACCAAATTAGTGGATTTCAGTTGGATATAAATACTTCGTTTTGATCCGGTTTAAGTATTGCTGGTATTTGTACCAATATACTACTCGGTAATCTGAAAACCTTTTAAGGTCTGTGGGAGTTGGATCCCTGGAGAATTAGTAGCTTAACAGAAAGAGGGATTAGTTCCGGATAGGTGTTACAGCTTGATGACGCATCGGAGGATACATATGTCGTTGTGCGCGCGTGCACGCGTACACCCATTTTTACGGCTGAATCCGACAACATATTTCAGTGATTCGGTACGCACGTTTTAGAGGCGATGTAAACTCCCGAAACGCAGTCAGTGCTTTTGTGCGTTTCTTCAGTGTAGAGGTTGTCATTGTGTGTGAGTAGGATGGTCCGTAACACACACACATATATATATATCGTAGTGTTTAATATAATACACAGTATAGCCGTACTATGTTATATATATATATATATATATATAGGGGTGATACGGACTAGCTATCTAGCCAGATATTCACTGGGCCGTTTAGCTGGCGGTAAAGGCCGGCGCTCACTCTCTCTTCAACTCAGTCACTGTTTACTTTCAGTAGTACCTTTCTCTAGCGACCAGCAGTAGGCGTTCGCCCATTAGTAGTTCACGGCAGCCACTAGTAATTGTCCTTGGCCAGTTGTCAGTCAAACACTCACACCACCACTTCCTCCACTCTGCTGTACAAACGACGGACTGGCGCTCGCTAGATGACAGCCAATATGGCCACCAATGATGTCTGGTTGAACATCCCGGTGAACTATCCGATATTAGTGCGTCAGATGTGCCATTTGTTCTATACGGAGTAGTTAACTGGGAGCCGGTAAGGGTTAGTCACCTGGTCAACAAACAGCCATCTAACGACACGAGACCATCTGTAGGGAGATAGAGAGATAAGAGAGAGAGAGAAGAGCTATAGGACCAGCTACACTCGACGACCGGTCAATAAACGTCGACAACGTATCTCGTACATAATGTTTGTTGACCTAACGTGTCACGATGATGTGGTTAGTTATGTCAGTCAAATGACAACCATATTGCCGGTGTTACCGTTCACAACTAGGATAATGGCGGCCAGCTTAGGATATGGATAATAAAGTAATAATAATAATAGTGCCAATTATACGCCAATCACTCCCTGACGGCGGCCACCACCCAAACCACCCATACCCACCAAAACTGCCTGAAATGATTCTGACGCCAATACACGACGATTACCTACGATTGTCGGGATATTACGACGGCTTCGGAACAGGTCGTTAGCGGCGGAGTGTACTCGTTCTGGAATATTTCTCATTTTGTTCTATAGTTGACGACTGGACGAGCGAAGACAATGTCCAGGATTCCATTGTTGAGGGCGAGGTCTAGAGAACGGACGCATCCTTTGATCTTCGTCAGAGAGGAGGATGGATGCAGGTGAGCATCACCATTCTGGTGGCAATGTGGCCACGGGTTAAGTGAGTTAAATCAGTTTAAGTTTAGAGATCACTGTAGAGAGGAGTATGAATACAGGTGTAAGTACAGACGTTATAGTCATCATTTCTATGACAGTAGAATGTATATCTGATAGTTGATGCTAGAGCATGATAGCTAATATTGGCACGGGATGTCGTATTATTATCCGTATACAATGGTTAGCTCGGATTCGGATAATGGCGCCTAGGCTTACCTCGGGTTATATAATACAAACTAAGATAATGTTGAGCGATCAAGTTGATAAACGTTGACCTGAAAAGTAGACATTTCTCTGTGCAACATTAAATCATTGGTAAGATATGGATACACACTATTGTGGGCAGTTCTAATCCACTAGCATCACTGTTGGTTAACATTATCAACATGTGACATATGGCTATTATGTAATAATAAGGTGACATTGTATTAGAAACTGAATATGACAATGGTTGTCACATGACGAAGCTACTGTAGGTATATATGTGGATGTAACAGCGAAGATCACATGACAGTGCCATTGAATATGACAAGGGAAATGGATCAGGTTACCAGATGGGTTGGCATTAAATGTTGGGAACAATTACTGTGAAACAGACAGACAAACAAACGAATAGAAGAATATATGGACTAATTTACTGATTCGTTGGTTGACACGAACAAACTTATTTATCTACTAAGTCTATACGGAAACGACATTCAATACCAATTAGAATCGTTAGTTCTAAATACTGACATAATTTGTTATATGTGTTTGTCTTGAAAGTTGACTTAAAGTTGCGAGTTTAGTATCCACATTGGCTAACAATGAGAATTACTGATAACTTGTAGATCATTTTAATTGTTATTATATTTTGTCAAATAGAGTTGTGGTTTTTCCTGACTTTGAGAGTTGAATGGTGTCAAAGTCTTTAAATTGTTTGATTCTATTTTGTGTATAGATAAAAAAAAATTTGTGTCGGTACTATTAAGATTATATATACATATATATATATATTTATATATATATAGAGAGTCGTTGGTACAGGTTCGATTATAGCGTTTCGTACTCATGGAATGCGCACGATCTTCAAAAACCTCCATTATCGGTGAAGTTAGAAAGGAATTAAACACTTACTGTGTCTTACAGTAATAACGAATGAGGTTCTTTAAATCAAAATGCTTAATTATTTCTTACCCACCTTGCACGAGTATAATCATTATGGAGGATACTGCTTATTAAGGTTTGAGGATTGTTAAGCTAGATGTGTATAGGTCTCAGGTAAGACAACGTTTACACAGGTACTTGTCTCATCCTGTGCTTGTCCTGTGACAAATATTGTCATATCAAACATTCACATCCCTCTTATAGACGTATAAAGTCTGACTGACGTCTTGCCTGTTATAAGCTTATCTTGTGGTTTATACGGTTTATAGCACAAAGACCGGCGGTGAACCCACTCCCCCCTCCTACTCCCAACTGATAGGTGGAGATGTCAAGTACGACCTGTGACACTTAATTATAGCATTTTATTTGTCAGAATTATGCAAATTTTTATTCCATGTAGGTTTTCAGTTCAGTTTGTGACAGATATAAAATTTATGAGTATATGTTTGATCAAGAAACGTCTAGTTTTGGCGTTAATTATTTTATTCGATAACTGAAGCAATGCGCATTAATAATAGTTATGGTGTAGGTATGTGATATTAAAGTTATGACAAATACAGAAGCTACGAAAGTGTAGGCATTTATGTGTGTGCGCGTGTGTTTGTATGTGTGTGCGCGTGTTTGTGTTCGTACGCGCAAAATTGTGTGTATGTGAAAAAAATGAATGGGTAAGTGCCTAGCTGACTACGCGGGTAAGTGAGTGCGTGCATGGTTATATGCTTAGGCGCACATATGATATCCATGCTCGTGTGATTCTACTTTTTATCTACGCGCACATTCATATATATGTGTATGCGTTTGTAGCAATCCATCCATTCATCAGGGTGTGTATCAAATAAGCGAATGCCCCCCAAAAAACATTCGCTACAGCCAAAGATATTCGTCGACACATGAACGTCTATTCAACGCCAATCGGAGCTATACTGACACACACCAAAAAAAAAAAAAAAAAACATCCGGTGAATCCCAAAGAGTTTTAATCGCAACACCAGATCTAGATGGAAATGAATAACGGAAGAAAAAGCCATCAATGGCGTCGCCTTTTTTATCATCTCCGTATTATGTGTGTTTTCATTCAGTGAAATGAAATGAAAGCGAAGTGTTTAGAGCCTGCCAGTGGCGTCATTGTAACCATACAGCCAGGAGAGGGGCTCGTCAGTAGTATTAAGACTCAGCGAAGCGAGGCCGAAAACTGACGAGCTTCTGACACGGTTGTCTTCACCCCAATAAGACAACATCACCGGCTGTTTCAAATGTCAGCGCGAACCGACGAGTAAAGTAATCTTTGCCGTGTCTTGGCCATATCTTGGGCGAAATTTCTCAAGGGTTTTAGCTTTCAGAACTTTTTACTCGCCCTCAACAGCGAACCCTTGGCTAATGGACGTAGTAGGGATTTTTTTACCCTGATTTTTTGTGTACCCTTTCATTCTTTTCCTCTATAACAACAGAGATGGCGCTGCGTAAATTCTGAAATGTCGTCGTTTTTCGTGGTCCGTTTTCTTGCTGGATGTTTTGTCATTCTTCTCGAAAGCCTTTAGTTCACTCGCTGTCTATTAGATATATTTATACACATCACCTCTGTCACCTACAGATGTCGCATTCCCATTTTAGCTCCTAACTAATGTAATATACCCAAACACATCTCGTAACCTGTTGCCTCATTTATTAATTAATGTCTTTACTAACAGTTAGGACATTAAAACTATTCTAGTCTAACGTTTATATTCTCATAAGGTGTCCTCATGTATTCCAGGTGCAAACAAATATATTATTAACCAACTATCTTTAACACTCTTTATTGATGAATAGTAGCTCCTGAAATTATTTTGATTTAAACGGCTAATTTTCGGTTGGTTAACGCCTGAATTGGTGATATAAACTGTATCTGAAATCTATAATAAAAATATAAACTATATTTAAAACATGCAATTATACATACATACATACATACACACACACATATATATATATATATATATATATATATATATATATTACGATCTCAATTGATGTCGGAATTATCATACTTTTCTTAGCTTCGAATTGTCTCTCTGTAGCCGATTATAGCCTCTTTTGATTGGCTAAATTATGCTTAATTTTGTACAAATGATGCTGCTGTAATGCTGGTGAACGGGTGACAGTGTACATAAGATGGCGAAAAAATTATAACTTACGGGTAGCATCATACACCATGATGTATAGATGACAGTATTATGATCCAGGTGTGCAAATAATAGTGATGTAAAGATGACATTGTTTTGATAGTGATGTACGACCAACAGGGCTAAGTTAGTATTATTATTTCGGTGTACAAATGATAAAGTTCTATCATGATGTACAAATGACATGTACAAATGATAATATTCTATTGTGATGTGCAGGTGACCTCATTATAATAGTGGTAGGCTATATAAGTGATGGTGTATAATGATGGTGGTGAACAGATGATTGTGTAGTAGTGTATATATGATACAGTAACGATAGTGATGTACATATGACAGTATCATGACAGTGGTGTACCTAAGACAGTCTACTGATAAATGATACAAAGATGACGAATGATAGCTGTGTACATATGATAATGTAATGAGTTTAGTGTATAAATTACACTGCAGGTGATAGTGATGCAGAGTGGTGATATTTTACTGATAAAAATATTGATAACTCTGTACAGATAGCGGAGTACAAATCACGATATACTGATGACAATGTACTGATCAAAATATGTAGATAATAATGTTGGCATAGCTTTGTACAGATGATGATGATATTATATATATATATATATATATATATATATATATATGACAATGCCGTGTTTATATTGCGGTATATTTTCACTTTATTGTGAGGTATATTTTATACCGATATTACTGTGTAACAATGACGTCTATATAACGCCGTATATGGTTCTGTAGAGATAATAGATATGACGACATATATAACGCTGTACATATGATGTTGTACACGTACCACTGTACGTACACTGACTGACACATGACACTTTATCACCAGACACACACACACAACAGACACAGAGGCATTCCACAAATTCTAGTCTAGTTTAAAATGCTGACTGAAGCGTTAACTAAACTGGAGCGAAACTGGAAACTTCAAGGTGAAATTTTGTATGAAAACAAATGACTTGTCATTGTGTGAAGAGAAACCAAAAAAAAAAACGGTTATCGGACATTTTTGTACAAGCTGGCTAAAACTGCCCTCAGCCACAGATTGCGCTCACTTACACAGATGGCCACTATTGCCACCTACAACATCTGTTCATAATAGTATCTTTATTGTTTCCCATTTATCAGTCTGACCGCTTCATTTACGAACGTATTTTTCTCCAATTTGACAGTTATTATATTTTGGGTAATCATTCGTTTTAACTTTATTATCTGTACGTGTAGTGTTAATGGTGTCAGTTCTGTGAGCTGATGTAGGTAGATAGACTTCTATATTAAACAAAATGATGTACAAATAACGGTGACCAACCAACAAATTGGATACATTTACGCAAGCAACGCCCCCCCTCTCTCTATACACACACACACACACACACACACACACACATATATATATATATATATATATATATATGCGTGCACGGCGTGTGTTCGCGTGCGATACGCTCGCTTCTATATGGTAAAAATGGGCATTATATTAAATGGTAGAAATAGACCAATAATTGTCTCGAACGATATCGTAAATCGTAATGATTGAAACGAATAAAATGCCCAATAATAAGAGACCAGCTATCGGATTACCGTGAAAACAAAAATGTCAACATAATAACGTCGACATCACCTGCTCGCTAAATGAAGTATGGAATTTCCGAACAATTAATCTTTTAAAGGGTCAGCGCTCGGTTTGTTAAGTGCGGATATCCCCTTACAGAAAAAAAACAGACCATTTCGGGGTGTGACCGAGTGAAACCATTTCGTTTCCGCAGCAAGTGTTAATGTTAATGGAAAGTCAGTAAGTGCAGTGAACTGGTTAGAAAACATCTCGATGATTATCTCTCGTTTTCAAAGCACCATTTATCGTCTGCTAACCGATCTGGCTGTTTATTTCGGTATTTCATGATGCTGTGTATTGGGATACCGACCCGTAACTGATATTTTCTGATTTTCGGAAATTGGGATACCTGAGAACTTCTGACTCTTATAGTTCAATAGGACGGGGGGTGGGGGGGAGGAATATATTCTAAGCAAGACCACAGCGTAATTATCAGTGATTAATTCGAAGACATTTAACTATACAGCCATAGATATAATTAGTCAATCGTAAGGAGATGAAGGCAGGAAATGAACTACTAAAAAGGAAATCGATCATTTTATTTAAGGCGAACGGTAACTAACTAGAACCCTCACTTGTTTGTAATTATGATGTAATCACACACACATACACACAAACACGCACACACACACGAAACAATTAATGTATTAAATTTAAAATATAGTCATAAAATCTGTTATATCTGAAGCCCCACTTCGCACACCATTTAACTAAGATCTTTAATACAATTAGGAAACAGAAATTTATTGACACGCGGCTCTCTTTCGAGATATTTGAAGGCTATTGTATATTAATTATTATCTTGTTGCCATACAACTGTCATGCGAACCGCCCTAACTCAATAGTAACAGTCACATATTAGAAATGAGAAGGTTCACGGTTTGACTTAATTGATGATTGTCCCACTGTTTATAATCAACACGATGAGAGTAAACGAGTAAAGCCTCCCAACTTTCCTTCTTGGACTAGAAAAGTAAAGCGTCTTTAAGGCAGACTTTCAACATAAACAATATGTACTATATAAAAAAATAATAACCATAAATAACAATAAAAGTCTTAGTTCAATTAATAATTGTGTCTGTGTTAGGTTATATAAATAATAGGCTAGGAAAATATGCCGATCAAATGAAACATCTTACAAATACAAAATAATACTAGAAGCTCCAGTCTGGATATTTACAAGTAATATGTATTTAATTCATTAGGGGAATATTTTCACAATAAGCATTTCTCTTTTAACATTATTAGTTTAACTTTATGATATGATATAGCTGTATATTATAATTAGTTGTATATTATAATAAACCTATCTAAACATAATATAAATTTAATCCAACGTCGCTACAAAATTAATCTCCTATTATATAGTAGCTAAAATATAGAAGTAATCATTTTTAAAGATGGCTGACTGTTACCTTGTTTTTACATTTCAAATGTTAATTTTCTTCAGAAGGAAAAGGCATATAAATTGTTGTTGTTCTTATTGTTGTTGATGTTGTCATTGTACTGTATATTTTTAATCATAACAGGATATTTTACCAGATTATAAATTAGTGTAACGTACATTCGATAGATGGCAGCATTGAGTACGCCGACGACAACAATCATAAAGTGGGTATTGCTCGTGTTCACTAGATGGCAGAACGAGACGGGGCACAAACGTACGCTTGCACATCGTTACACAGGCGTAAATAAGTTGCACATTATATATATATATATATATATATATATATATATATATATATATATAAGTAATGTATAACTGTGGGAGGATATGTATTGTATGTTGCCTTTCAAAAGGGAACCAGTTCACACACACATACACACACAATATATATATATATATATATATATATATATATAAGGCCTGTGTGTACATGATAGGGAGATAGTGGATATATATATATATATATATATATATATTTTGTATGTGTGTGTGTGTGTGTGTGTGTTTTACATATATAACACAAGGTTGACTATATTTCAAAACAATTTCGAGTACGATATTAGATGATGATGATGATTGATGTTTTACGGCCACTTTTGTGCACAAAGTAGGCTAAATGGGCCGAGCGACCTCCAAAGGTAATGAGACGAAGTGAAAGACAAAACAACCTTCAGATATGCCCACGCCGGGATTCGAACACGGGTGGTAGTGATCTGTGGTCCAGCACGCTACCGCTAGACCACGGAGGCGCCCCAGTACGATATTAGAGGATAGTTAATTTTTGAATAACACGATTTATTTATTATTCAAAGCTTGTATTGATCAAAAACAGTATTTGGACATATAGATTATATATTTAAAATTAGTTAATTTTGTACAGTTAAAAATAATTTAGCGGAGTATATTTAATATAAAGAAAAGTTCAAATAGATCAAAAGTAGAGAGGGAGGGGTGCACGGAGAGAGAGAGGAGGGTAGTGAGAGGGGCGAAAATACAAAAGCTGTACGCGGCATTAATTCATTGATGCATTGACCGGTTTTACACAAAAATTCAATTATTCAAATTTTACGCCACAAATATATTTCCCTTCCAAAATATATTAGCACTGTAATCTGGTAATTGGTTTGGTATTCAGCGAGTTGTCTACAGTACATATGTTGTACCAAGGTCCCCCCAAAACTTGCCCATGTCTAAAGAACAGACTTTTCTAATCATCCAGTTACATAATACAGCTAAGTGAGTTATGCATGATTTGTTTTTGTCCTGAAGTACCTCTAACTATGTTATGGCTAAGTACAGGCGAGGATGTGGTCGGCTAAAACTAGAGGAAACAGCTATTAAAAAATTGATTTTGAGCGGGAAATTACATGGTGAAGAAGGGGAGGGCGCACTAGTAACTAAAGGTGGCCACAGTACTGGTGTTTTCACTACTCACACACACTCACAGAGATAGACACACACACACACACACACACAAACGAGAGAGAGAGAGAGAGCTCATTCAACATTACCAGAGCGTCTTGTATGAATAGAGCCGCCGAGGCCGTTTGGGTCCGTCCGAAAATGGGGGATTGCAGATTTATAATGAAATATAAATAGGCGAAATAAAACGATCTGATATCGGTACCTTCGATGAGTAGATGACATTATTAACAAAACTTTTTACTGAGTGAAACATAACAAGTTGAAATTTGTATACATTTAGCAGTCACTTGGTGAATATATATATATATATGGGATGGTGAAGCAGATGTAGCAGTAACGTTATAAAATACGAATATGGATTTCCTAGATCACGGATTGGGCTTGTTTTTAAACATAAATATTAGTATGGCATTTGAACGGAGTTAAATGAGCATTTTCATTTCGGATATATATATATATATATATATATATATAGACATATATACTGTTATCAACAATGTTTTAATATCATATTATTATGCCGTATACCATTTAAACCACCCTAATCGTCACCGGAGTAGAAATGCGCAGTTTAATAAACAGTCAAATTACACTGTACCTCTAGCTCAGGCCTGCTGGAGCCGACTACAACCCGACATCCCTCTAACCAGTAGAATGGACTCAGTCCGGAAGTTGTCCGGGGTCACGTTACCATTCACTTTCCATATATGGAGAGCCTGTGAATGGCTTGATGTGAGCGAGTGGCTGATATTTTCTGATATTCGTCGATATTTGCAGCCTTTTTCTGGTCTTAAATCGGTCGATCGCTTGCATTTTGGCTGACAAACGGATTGGCGACCACCCCGACTATGGAAGAAACCTGATTTGGCGTGCGTTTTGGTGAGTAGGCGAGAGAGAAGTGGCCATGATGTGGTTAGCATATTGTGGAAGCAGACGATGTCGTTCATTCATAAAACCTGCCACAAACATGGCGCCCGTGTTGTGGTTGTAGTCGACTGATAGACCCGTAGGATATCAGTGGTTATCTTGGCCGTCTTTTGTACAAATAGTAATGATTCGAAGCTAGTTTTGATATATGGAATATAGTGGTATGTGATGATCGACGTTTAGATGTCATCTTAATGATTACTTCCTGTGGAAATAGTTGCCAGAATGTCAAACTTTAGGGCTTTGTTAACGTTTGCTGCAGCAAAATGTCGACTTCATCCGAGTTACATGACTAGCAAAATAAAGCTTACGAAAGTGCTGCAGTTTTTTATTTATATGTTGGGAAGTTGTGGTGTTATTTTATTGGCAATGGAGTAAATATTTCACGATGTTACGTTAGATCAGATGTTAAAAAATAAAGGTACTTGCGAATGTGGTCATCGATTTTTCAATGACTTTCTCACGCCTACTCTGTTGGTTTCATTCATAAGTTATTTTTGTGAGTGCATTATGTGTTATATGGTTTAATCTAATCCTCTGGGAAATTACTGTTACTATATTGTATAACAGTCATTCAATGTTATGTTGTTTTTATCACATTTTGCTTTATGTTTGTTGTAAATTTTATTTAATCTTGCACCAGTTGATATCTAATTTCTGTGTCATTGGTGTTGCTATATTGATCTATTCTATAAATGCTTATGTGATATAATATATTTTTTAAATTTTATTGTGATAGGATTCCCCAGAGAGTGCGGACGTCACCATCCATGCATATGGATACTGGTGGAGATGGGTTGGAGAGGCATATCCGTGTAGACACAGCTGCCCGCTATGCCCACAACACAACAGTGTTGGCTTCTGTACATCAGACACCACCAGCCTTACCTGCACGAGCATCGACCCTGCGGACAAGTCCTCCAATCCCAGGTCGTGATCCAGTCATCCTCCGTTCAGTACCTCCAGCACCACTGAGAGAACCGCCTCCACCGCGAGAAGTGATAACGTTGGACCAGGTTAGACCTGGACCTCGGGCACAGAATGATTATGTGGATAGCCCACAATTGGCTGCCCTACGGGGCATGCAGCAAAATAAAACTAATGCACACCAGGCTTTGCACACAGGCACAACTAAGTCATTACACATACCAAGTGGCACTGAGAGAACGATGGGTTATCAGCCTTCAGGGGCAAATAGCCCACGATCCGGTAGTGCCCAGGATTTGGTGATCAGCACACAACCACAGTCCTCTGGGCTAAAGAAGGGTCATGTACTGGATGGAGAAGAGGATGCTAATCGCCAGACTCCATGCCAGGACAGTGTCATCTGCTCACAGTGTGGCAAATGTCGCTGTCAGGCATGTACCCAGCCACGTGAACTACCTAGATATTGGTTATGTGACAACAAGTGTGAGTGCAGTGTACAAAAAATGGTCGATGTGTGTTCGTGTTTGTGCTGTGTGAGAGCCTATTTTTATCACTGTTTTAAGGATGCTGATGGAGATGAGTGTTCAGTGAGTGATGACCCGTGTGCATGTTGTGAACAGCCACACTGTTGTAAGCGTTGGACTTGTTTGGGCATCATGTCCTTATGTCTGCCATGTCTGTGTTTATACTGGCCACTGCGATGTGGCTTAGACTGCTGTACCTCAATATATAACAAGTGTAGCCACAGGGGCTGTCACTGTCGGAGGGATAGACTACCAGGCTCTAAACGACTTCTTATTGATTCGGAGAGTTCAAGCACATGACTGGATGATATAATGGAACAGATTGTAATAAGATGGCTTTCATGTAAATCCTACTTCTGTAGTCAGCTGTTGGATTATGTGGGAATACAGGATAGAGAGGATATACAAAAATCATCAGCAGGATAGCTGATCACCCAAACGTGATAATAAGCCAATCAGAAAGTGTTGGAATCTTTCATGGGAAAACCGAGTGAAGCATTGTCACTTGTCGTTGGACTTAGGTGCAGTGATTTTAGACCAGTGATGGTCATTACACTTGTGGCCATAATAAGATCAGTATCCCTTTGTATGCTGAGTGATGTTTTGGAAGCATGCTGTTCATTTGTCCCACCTTAGTAACTATCGTTAATGTTTAGCTGGTTAAAACAGAAGTGTTTTGTTCTTGTTATTATTATATCAGTTACTGAACAGTCAGTGATGTCATTGTTTGATCAAAGACATACTAGCATTTATTTTTCTTTGTTTCAATGCAAAGAAGTACCATGAACTCAGTGAGATTAGATTTACAGAACCACCTCAGCTTTTAAACATTAGCATGTCTCAGTCTTATAAGCATGATATTCAGGTGTTATTTTTTGTTCTTCTATTTAATAAGTGTGTCATATTTAGCATTTCATTTCTTCCTCCTACAGCTTTTTAAAGTACCAAAATACATTTATCAAGTTAGTTCAGGCTTATTAGGAGAATCATGTTGACCTCTCTGTTGAAACAGCTTAATAGATGTTTATGTTTTGGTTATCATGCCCCTTTATCTCCTACATATGACTCCAGTGTTTCAATTAGTTACTGTTGAATCAGATGTTAACATGTTGGTCTGTGATATGTGTTATATTACTGGAGTGCATACACAGGTTGAATACATCAGTCTGGTGCTGGTCAGCATATACTAGCCACATAGTAACTGGTCTCTCTGTATTATACTTTCCTGGATTTACTAACCTGATCCACTAAGTCATTTTCCAAGGATATCCAACCAATTGCAGCTTTGTATCGTTTGTACAAACTGTAAGCAAACCTTCTTTTGTGAAGTATAAAGGAAGGTGTATTGGTTGTATGATTGTCATTTATAACTGGTTTTTCTGTAGCTACTATTTAGAATTGGCCATCATTTCTTTGACATTCATGTGTTCATAGTGTTTGATGGCATTTTGTAATCGAATATATCATGACGATCAGTCATATGTTGAGCTACAGTGTTGGCTGACGTCAATGCCTAGGTCACTGTCTGTATGTTGTTAGTTCTGTGATTATCGCTAATGTTCTGTATATTGTGACAGACTAATGGTTATCTGTGTGTGTCCTGCCATGTAGTGGTGCTTAGCAACAAGCAGTTATATCAAACAGGTTTGGCCAGTAATGAGCGGTGTTGTATTCTGTACGGAACCAATGAGCATTTACCTGTTTAAGTAGCTATGTTATAACTATTTACCAATAACTGGAGTATTGTGGACATGGTCAAAATTGGATGTAATATACGTGTTGGAATTTTTTGTTCTCAGTGATGGAGATAACCCTGATCTGTTTCATACTTATATACTTGTATATAAATTATGTGACATTCTGTAATTATTGTTATGTATATTACACACACAACATATTCTTAATTCTGGCATTAGGATATTAAAAGTGTTCAGGTTAAATTCAGACCGTCTTAGTTATTGAAATTTCAATTGGGTTAGATTTCCATGTTGTATTAGCTAGATACAGGTAACCACAGACACTAGTTGGTCATCTCGTACAAGTGGATGTTGTCCAAAAATTAGCATCTTTGTATGGTGTTTGGGCAGCAGTAACAAATGATCATCTGTTGACTGCCGTCTAGCTATCTATAGATACTGTGTCTAACCACATAGATTCTGTATCTAACCAATTACAGATAATATGTTAATCAAATGTGGTATCTGTTGATACTTGACCTATCATGTTTTCTATCTGTAGACACCATGTCTAATTCATTTTGTGTCAGTACACATCATGTATTATCACACATGGCGTCTGTGGACACCTGTTTATCACATGTGATGTTCATGAAGTGTCTATGTTTATTACACATACTGTCTGGACATGGTGTCTGCTGGAATACTAACTCAGTTACCAATTTGCTTTCATTCATTGCATTTATTTCTTGGTTTTTCCTCATTGTGATAGACTACCAGATGTGATTGTGTTTGTGACTGGATCTGTCTGTGTGAGTTATGTTTGTCATATGTTTTATTTTAAAGTGTGACTGTAGGGGATGTTAATACATCTGGCTAAGATTGCAGTGTTTGTGTGATTAAATGAATTATGAATACAAATAAATCAGATAATAATTCATACTATGCTGATAATATATATATATATATAATTATATTAAGTGTATATCCAAAAACTATACATAGGTTAATATTAGTTATATGACATCTAGAAAGACACCCAGTATTGTGAAGTACTGGACATCAAGTTATGCGTTGTGCAGCAGTTATGTCTTTGTTACTAACCTGGCAAATTCTCTTCTGTCTTATTGTGTGCACAGTGTTGTGTTAAGTTACACATTGTATGCGTTGTTTTGATGACAGCCTATTGTTCATGCTGTCTTAGTTGTTACTTATGAGTGTTTGTTACCTGGTGGAACGCATAAGATATTGATTGTTATTGTTATTCTTGCTTTTAACACAAAGCAGATGGATAATTTTTACCTGTGTGATGTACGGGCAAAAGGGCATCGCTTTCCTTGTAAAGTTGTTGGATACTCGAGCCATGAAACAAAAAGCCATCCGCATCTCTGTGTTACTCTCTAGTGAATCAAATGTGTGAGTGTGTGTGTGTTTGGTGGCAAAAGCCAGGGTATATATACTTAATACTGTGTTCATTAAATATCTCAGCACATGTTGGTGTTAATTCTTTACATACAGTTCGTGTACACCAGTCCCATTATAGGACTGACAGATCGATAACTGGTCTTCTTCTGTCAGCTAAAACTGGCAGTAATTAAACTGCACATTTCTTTTACACAAAGAAATTACCACCTGTTGCAGTAATTAGAATTGTGTGTGTGCGTGCGCTGCAAATATAGATGGCTGTGCTGATACCAGTTGTGAGTGGTGACATGAGGTATTTAGTTAGTACACTCTTGGCCAGACGGTGCCATGTATGTGTTTTTATGGCTCACCTATCTGTAGTATGTCATAACCGACACTCTTCAGTGTTACTGATGTATAAGACAGGTGCCAGACGGCATACTTGACTCCAGGTAGCATAAATGCTCCAGTTGACAAATATACTCTCTAATTCTGTATTTGGTGTATTCCCAGACATGAAAGTGTTGGAAGTTACTTATATCAAATGGAAATTGTGGGTGTACGTCTAATTAGTATGTGTTGCTATTAACAACAAGGACAGTTTCCGGCTTTTCTCGAGAATAAAGGGTATCGGGGTGAACGTCTTATGATAAAATATTTCTTGCTTTGCTTATTATTGCTTTATCAGCGAGGAGTGTCAGAAGATGAGCAGTACTCTAACGTGGGCCATAAGACTACCAATGGTACTGTAGTTGCTGACGTGTGCAGTACACTGTGTAGGAATGGGCTTTAATCACACAGATACGGTGCTATAGAATCAGTATTAGTGTAATGTGTAATGGTAGGAAGTTATCCACTTCACATCTGACTGACCAACGGTGAAAAAGGAACGTTCTTTAAATGAGCTCTTCATTGTTTTCCAAACTTCCTGTGTTGCATTTATGGCTAGGCGTTTGGACAGCCTGTAGACGGAGTGAAACCCGCTAAGTGGTTAGATGTTTTCTGCGTGTTTCTGTTGTTATATTTGAATGATTCGCTGATTTTTTTTGGTGTCAAGCGATGGTGTAATTCTTCAGCCTAATGATGTACATGATTATCAGTTGTTAAAAGAGAGTTGTTAAAGTTTTTGTTCGCGCGCGCTCTCTCTCTCTCAATCTGGTGAGTGTGTGTTTGTGTAGCATCACATTGTGTGGCACAAAATAGTCTTTGAAAGTATGAACTAATTACCTTGTTTGTACATTTATCTTCTGTTTGTAAATACTTGTTGCTACTGGAACAGTTTATTCAGTGTGTGTGTGTGCGTGCGTGCGCGCGAGTCAAACAAACTACCATGTTGGAGGTAGGGTATAAATTTATTGCCTGTATTTGTACCTAACTGTACTTTGCAAGGATTTAACACAGGTTAAAGTAAACAATTTGGTGAATGTTTTTACTTGTTATTTTAACGTCACTTCCTCTACACACTGTTTAGTACTGTGGTGTGATAGTGTTCAGTATCTTGATATGCTGCAGTTTGGTTTATTATTTTGGTTTGATACTTTTCGCTGTCCTGTTATGACACTGTTTGTTCATTAACCTGGTACATTATTGTTTAATATTCAGTTAATCTAGTACAAGACTGTTCATTATTCTGGTGTAGAATGTTTTACTCTTCTGATGTTATGCTTTTCACTATCCCGACGTGATAATGTATGTGATTTTCAGTGTCATATTAATATTTATCTGTAAGACACCATTACCTTTAGTGTTGTTCATCTCATTCAAACAGTGATTGACAGCTGTCTGTGTAACCATGTATCGGTGCATTTATACGTGATATGTTGAGAGAGAGAGAGAGAGAGAGAGAGGTGGTACACATCATATGATATGTACCTCATGTTATATTGAACAATGTTTATAAAAAGATATGCTATATTTATTTGTGTACAGAGAAATGTTCTGAAATTACAAAAGATGAAATAAATATAACAGCATTAGTCTGTTGGAAATAGTACAGCAGATTGCTTGTCTGTGTATTAGTTGTATTTATACAAGGAACACACACACAGACAAACACGATTGGACAACGAGCAAAGGATACGAAAATAACGACTGTTTGTAATTTGGGACAGACTGCCAACAAAAGTGTTTTGTTTGCTTTTGGTGATATCGCTGCCACAAGTAACAGATTCCAGTGAATAGAAATCTTCAGCGCTTCACCAAAGCCGGCACTGGACTATTTCGGTGTAAACCAAAACCGTTTCTGACAATTGTAACTAGACTAAATATGGGCGTAACTCCGTAGCCTGGATTTTACTAAAGTTACTGCACTTGATTTTCGCCGGCATTGAAAACCCGAAACACATCTGGCATCCGAAAGCTAACCAGCTGCACCTTGTCCATACAAAACCAGCTGGACAAAAGCAGCTGGCCTGTCTGGTTTCTGGCCAATCTTCGTCTGGCTAGTTTGTTGTCGTAATATTATATAACAGCTGAAACTTGATCCAACTCGACAGAGAAGTCTACTTTTGTCCACACGACTTTAGTTTTGTTTACTAGTTGTTAGATGGATCTAGTATTTGACATAGTTCACTTAGATATAGGTTTTGATGCGAAAGATCAAAATTAACAATATGTACTATATAGGGACTCAGTGATTAATTAGTTAAAACGAGCTCCGATGAATACCAATTTTTATTTGGGTAACCGTCAATTTCGTTGTCAGTATATATATATATATATATATAGAAACCCCTTAAATGTCCAAATCTGAGTGGCGATGCTGTCAGAACCGGGGAAAGGCTGTTTTAAAGGAAAGAAGTTTAATTTCAATCCGTTTCGATGGCGTAAGTTAGTGTTAAGAGTACATTTCTCCAAAACTCTGTTGCATCGCCCAGTACTACGCATTATGCCCATAACTAGCACGTTCACATGTGCAGTTCGCGCTTTTACAGACACGGTGTTTTCACGGGACAGATAAAGCTTCGGAATCAATTGCAGATTCTCCCTTCTATTGGGGATAAAGCTTATGCGAAAGAAAAAACCTAAAAGAAGTGTCAGAGACGCCTTGCTGCCAGTAGTAAGGCAGCTTTTTGTCGACGGCACAGTTTGCCTTGTTGCCGTTCAATGTTTGTATAAAAACAGTGCTGACCTAGAAACGTATATTAGTGATTTCCTGTTTGTGGCTAAGCTGGCTTCTATTTCGAAGCCGTTGGTAGGAGAGGCCCGAGTCTGGTGGTGCGCTAGAATTCTTTAATACAGTACGTGTGGTGTGTGGTTAAAAGCACCCATTCACACACACACACACACAATTATTTACAACTGGCTTGTCAGGAGAGAATTGTATGAGAGAGAGATTTTCTCACCTGATACTTCAGCCGGCGTGGTCCGTTATAATCTGCGTCATAAACTGATCTAATCACTTCATCTGGAGTATAACACACATTTCATTTAAGACAAACATATTACGTCATTTAGGAGTTTCAACGGCGACTTTTGTAACTAATGGCCACTAATACGACATAACAAGACATGGCAGTAAACACATATAGAGCCCTACTGGTTTTATAATTAAACGCTAAATGAATGGCTACACATGGCTCATAGCTTCAAGAAATGGCACAATTGTTAAACAGAAAATGCTAAAATCCTTTTTTTTTAATTAAAAAAGTGAGTTACCATTAGAAAACAACAAGTTATTTTAACCAGAGTTTCGCAGCAATTTTCCGAGGATCTGATAAATATTTTTTTTATATTATCTTCATGAAATGGTAATTAAATCTAACGTTTTGTGAAAGAAATGTTTGCATTCTTTCTTATCAGATCGATCATAACTGAGGATCCTAAGAGCTTCTACTGTTTGATGTCATCCGGATTTCTGATCGAGTGTATATTGTCATCTGATTGGTGTTTATTTCAGTAGTACGTAAATAGAACAAGAACAGCGCCTATAGTATCAACTTATTCTTGTTACGATATATATATATGGTATGTTTACATAATGCGTATTTTACGCCTCAGATTTATAAATAACACAAAAAAAACAGCTTATGGTGTCTTAAATGATAATAGAAGGCTAGAGGATGATTGGAAAGGAAAATAAATAAATGTCCAATACACCCGTTATAGGAATATAGAGATAGTGAAGTTGCTACCAAGAATTAATTACTGTATCATGTACGTATAGCGTATATAGAAAGATTATTGACAACTAACGGACTAGTACGCCATTAGCCAAGGTTAGGTTAACCTTCAAGATTGGGTTCTTGAAATATCATAAAAACCTGGTTGGTTTCCTGTTGTAGATAATACGTGAATTTTATTACGCGTTTGAAAATATTCTCATATGTGTATATGTCTTATTAAGGACTGTACTTGTTTTAAACGTTTAGTACAAGCTTACGTGTACTGAACTGACTGACTGAAATGCAGATAAACATGTTCGCAGTGCTATACACCTCACATATTATATCTGAACAGACCAGACACACATACACCGGCCAATAGATATATGTATGTGTTCCAACATACTGATCTACTGTTATCATTTAGTTATTATAGGCTTTCTCCACATATATAATAAACGTGTTTGTTATCAGTTACTGACATAAAACATTTAGCTTGTTGTATGAGGTACCAAACGGACAAATAATGACTTTATCTTTCTGTAGCAAGTCCACGGACACTTATTATGGCTGTAATTTGAACATTAGCTAACATAATAACTGTTTAACTGTTTATATATATATATATCATACATACCGGTGTATAGGTGTTGTACTGTGTGAATATTAGCTGAATTCACGAGTAATATAAAACATATAAGTATGTGCTCGTGTACGCGCGCATTTGTGTACAATGGTACATTTACTGTTATAGTTTGTTATTGTATCATATCATTTAAAAAATTTTACGTACGCTTGACATTAAAATAATAATTTTGATATCAGAATTACGATGTTTTCTCGGCCTGATATATATATATATATATATATATATATGAATAATGTCACTAGGCTATACTATAGCCAAGTCAACGGTCAAGTAATCTGATCCGGTTTGTGGTCGTTGGATTTATTTAACGAAGTAATTTGATATTTCATTAGTTATGGCCGCCATGTCACATCTTGTACTAACTAAATACTTCCTTAAGCAGATCCCCCCTCTATGTGTGTGTGTGTGAACTTTAAGGACCTTGAAAACTAAGGATAATCATATAAACACAAAAATATGCATATGATATACATACATATATATATATATATATATATATATATATAACACAAATACATGTACAAATGAACAAAAACATATCGGGGTGAATTCATAACCATTATTTATTAATAAATACACGCAAATTGTATCTGATTGGAGATAATTGGCTTAAATAAACACTTTGGTACATTGATAATTATTACCCCCAAAATGGTATATGATAATACAATACACAACAGAGTTAAATATAATGTTGTGTCATACATGTATATAATATGTGTTAACAGAACATCGACACAGGAAGTTAGAGCGTTCAGTGTTCCTTCGACTACCGGAAATGAAAGACAGACCAGACATTGTGTGTGTGAGTGTGTGTGTGTGTTGGATCATTTATTGTATGTGGTATGGACGAGAGTCGAGATGATACTAGTGAATAACGAGCGGGATGTGTGTAAATGATATGGGTCAGTAATGTTTAGAGCCTAGTCTAAATACACGAGTAGGGTTCTAGAGATGGTATATATGTTGGTAGATATAGAGGTGATATAGATAAGTAGGGTGTGTGCATGGTGATCTATATCAGTAGTGTATTGTTTTGCTATAGATGAGCGGGGTCAAAAGAGTCGACATAGAAGTGTGGGTTATTAATTGTGTTTATATTGATGAATAGAGCACAGAGGTGATATATGTTCGTAAAACATACAGTGATGATATAGGTGAGTGGAGTATAAAATGATATTGACTAATGAAATAGAATGCTGATATAAATATCACTAGTCTGGTAACTCTAAAGAGTTGATAATAACTATGTAAATACCGAAAAAGGATTCATATTTATGTCATAGGAAGGTAACATCTGGACAACTAATGAACTGATAGACATGATTCAGGTAAAATAGATAGTTTGAAGAATGGAGGTGACATTTGGTGATTAGGGCATAATCTATAAAGAAAATAATAATAATATTGGCCTTTCTAGCAGGAACCATTCAGAGGCGCGATACAAACATTAATAGAAAAATATCAATGTGCATGGATAATATAAGTAGAGTGCAGTGGTGTAGATCATGGATATATATATATCTATAACTTGTATATATATATATATATATATATATATATATATAAGTTAGAGATATATCTATATAGTTGTGTGTAATAGAAAGGCAATATTAGTGAATAGGTATGAAATAAGACAATATAAGTAAACTGGATGGCGTAAGTCATGATTTGGTTTCCTCTTATTCTAGAAGATGGACAGGGATAAAGGTGGGTAGAAGAAGCATGTTTATCCCACTCGTCCTCGCTCACGTCTCCTCCCATTACACACATAACGCCACCCCCCGTCAGTACTGTTGAATATTGGCATCGGGTGAGTAGCATTTTACAATACTGCGTAGCTCAGTTAGTAAAACATTGATAATTCCAACAAAATATCGTGGGTTGAAGCGATGTAGATACCGACAACTATAGGGTCTAACTAAGTGATCGTTAACCATTTTCTCGTAGCCCACGGCCCAGTTGATCTATTCATATATACAGAGTTGAGTGTAAACTAATTAGAAACTGGCCAAGAAACTGGCATGTTATCAGACAATCGTGCCACAGCAGAGATAAGCTGACTAAAATGTGCGTCTTATCCGTAGTACATCTAACTATAGATAGGGCAAATGTGAAAACTGACATTATATACACGCTAATTCATACATTAACCACACCACATGATGTGTTGACAATACTCCGCTAGATGGAGCCACTAAGTGGAGTGTGTGGGAGGCATTACATATTGGTTTAGTATTGATCTGTCGTCACGTGACCAACTGCTGGTGCAATGTACTCGACATCTGGTACTCTAGCTGTACTCGATGTTCTGTATTCATTCTATATTAAATACTCCGCACTTAGTACCTAGTATCGGTACTACGTGCGGCTTACAGCTGGTACTCTGACTGTTCTCTGAATTCATTAAGATGTAACACTCTATATTCGCTCATTGTACTGATCTGTCAGTACACGGTATGTTAAATAGAGAGTACATGGTACTTGGTACTTAATATGTAATACACATAACTTGTCCATGGTATTAGTTACTGGAGACTTGGTACAGCGTTTGTGTAGTCCACCGTTGATTTGTACCAGCAGTAAACAAGAATGTTGATCAGCTACAATATATATATATATATATATATATATATATATATATATATATATATATATGACTGTGATAATGTTTATCTAAAACAATTTTGTTAGTCTGTTAATTGGTGTACATCAAATATACATCATACACAAATCAGATGTTCATCCAATAGAGAAAACACAGTTACAATAGCCTAAATTATGAGACGCCAAAATAATATGAAATAATAAAATTACGGTCAATTGGAAATAAATTTGATCTTGGGCAAAATTTTAGTGTTGGGTATATATATATATATATATATATATATAGTAGTCTGCGGTTGCTGATTGACCTTGTAATAACCTTGACACGTATCCGCCCACACACCCACTGTCTACATGTGATGTTATTGATTACATTACTATCACATAGTGAGAGGACCAGTGTTGTGGCGCGTAACTCTGAAGGGATAGATAATGCTAAAAATAGTTTTCTGTCTGTCTGTCTGTCTTTCTATCTATTTGTTTATTATCTATTTATCTCTCTGTATGTCTATCTGTGTGTCTGTCTGTCTATCCAGATTGTGTCAGGAGATACCCCAATGAGAAAATCACTGATAAATTCACATAACACATATAGTACTACATTATACTACACTACATATTGATATAATGAACAACAGAGGATGTATATACATCAATAAGATATACACTATTGTACTATTCTGACCTATATATTCTATGAAATACTCTTTCATTTGCATAAATTATATAAATCTTAAATGTAGAATTACCAGTACTACCCTAGTACTACCAATAGTATACTTTTGACATCTGATCCTGGATTAACATGATTTATATTTGTCTGGATCATTTAGTATGATCGCCTCAATGGCTATTTGAGGCTACCAATACATATTGAATATAATATAATAATTCTCTCTCTCTCTCTCTCTCTCTCTATAATATATATATATATATATATATATATATGTGTGTGTGTGTGTGTGTGTGTGTGTGTTTGTTTGACCACGTCCGCACATTCCTGTGGTTGTGGTTGACAATCCTACTAAGCACTGCAGGATACTATAGTCTATTCTTACAAACATCAGTGCTCTCTGACCACAAAACTATAACCACACAGACGTGTAAACCACAATAACCTTATCACTAACACCTATCATATGGTCATGTAGGCTGCCACAGTCTGCTTACCTTTCCACACCTGTCATAACTTAATATGAAATAGATATCGAATTCTCTACAGGTGTCTAGCCAGACTAGTAATACCACAACAAGGATTAGTTTTCTAGAAAATTAATACCAGTACATTTATAATAGAAACTGGAAACGTCACGAATGGGAATTATTTGCGAATTAAGAAACCCCCATAATTAAACATAATTATTAATGGCTATCTAGGCAATTCATGTTGCTATCTAGAAAACTTGTTTAACTGTTTTAAATAGTTCGTTTTGTGCTCTGTTGTTTCTTTTCAGTTTTGTCATTATGTGTACTTGAAAGAAAAAAAATAACAAGATGAATGAAAACGCGAATAACTATAAACGATAATTATGAAAACGAAAAAGTTAATGGATAAACGACTAGCAAATGTCAGATCAAAAGCTTGTGGTAGATAGGACGTTGTCGTGATGGTGCTGCCATCTCGAGACGAAATTCTACTTGTTTAAGAGCTTGCATATAAGTCCGCGTACTCCTGTCGTCATAATGATACGCCACCTACAGGCATACATGTATATACCTGCGGGGGGGGGGGTAACTTTTTGAAAAATGGGAGGGTTGCATTGTTCAAGTATGAAAACTAGAAGGTTTTAGACAACAAACTGAAGAGTCGTCCAGATGTATAGTCAGCATATAGATTTATATGTGGGTATATTTATGGAAGTATATGCATTTATATATTTGTGGTAATATGGGTTTTTAAGTATGTGTAGGGCTTAGTGCTCTGACCTAGTGCTACCTAGACCTAGTGTTTATAACAATTAGATACAAACATTGTAATACAACCTCGAAATACGTTGCTGGTAAACCATTATTTTTGGGTTTGACCTTGATGAAGATAGTCATAGGTCAAGTCAATTATTCACCAAGTTTGTGAGATGTCGATGTCCAAACAGTTTCCACAAACATCGGCCTTTATTCGACGACAGTGAAATGTTTATTTGTTATCATTATCTAATCTCGTCAGAAGTGAAAGGTGATTTTAAATAAACGAAATGACAAGACTGCAGTAACATTCTAAATACTTTATAATCACACTCCCATCATTCATGTGTCAAAATTTAAAACAAAAATGCTTAAGCTGAAAGCAGTGTTTGTGATAGAATATATAGGTGCGGAGCGTTAGCAATGTGAATCTGAAGCAAAGGATAGAATTCCCGCCGGAAATAACCTCATGATGAGAAAATTTATAAAATTCTTGATTTTAAATAATTTTCTTTATCAATTTTTAGCCCCATTATGTAAGTGACAGCCTACAACAAAGATAAAACAAAGCATAAATATGTGTTACTTTTATTGCAATAAAATTATATTTAAATATGAGAGGGAGATACATTTAGACAGTTTTTAAACAACTTCTGTGATGCACACTCATTACGACGTAGAGTGAAGATCCAGTTTCTAGAGTAAGCCCAATTGGATAAGTTAGTGTGATTCAAAATTAAATGGCTAAGCTAACGACACAATACTAACGTGATTCCAGAGCTATCCGAACATTTATCTATCCATAAAGTGCAAATCTCACAGCATCCAAATGATAAAAATAGATAACTCTATTCGGAGTACATATTGTTAGATTATTTAAATAAAATATATAAGTAGACCGTCGTAAATATTTTAATATGTTCATGTTTATTATAGATTACCTGTCAGAATCACAATCACATTGTTCCATCTTAGCGTTCTAATGAAGAGATAATTCTATTTACAACAACTAATAGTGGTCATAAAATTATAGTTATAGATAGAAATAATAAAAATACAGTTCTCGTATGACCTTTTTAGCACGAGGAGTGAGTCAGCGTTTTGTCTAACATTGGCGCTAGTTACACCTGTAATACATGACCGAAGGCTTACTCACCGTGGAAATGAGATTATCAGGTTGAAATATTTTGCTGAAGGCTGAAACACCCCCAAAATACATCTAACACTGGAAATTAGATCCCACGAACTGGAGATCTCCAACATAGACTGCTACAAACCGCACTCACAGTAGGAGGGCCCTACTTTCTCATAGTACCTCTAAAATATCACTGAGTTCTGATCTCAAGTCAAGGTAAAGAGAACTCGATAATATATCTATCTATTAAACAGTGGTGCTTGGAAAATAATGACAGGGGAGGGGGAGCCTAAAACAGGGTCATGTCCATTATATATATATATATATATATATATATATATATATATATAGGCAAATACGCCACTCTTCTAGAGTACATTTCAGCTCAACAAACGCCATTACGTTCGACGTTACGTCACTCAACTACGTCACCTATGTCATAATTAAATTGACGAAAAAAGATTAAAGAAACTAAAAACTATTTAAATTACTATAAAAACACATTAAAACATTAAAAATGTACATACAATCAACTATTTACATAGTAAGGCATTTTATTACATTACGTCCAGTTCACATAAAAATCTGATTACGTCATGGCTTTTGGAACCAATTAACGTAGGGCCGTGTATGACTGTATATATAATTTTATATACAGTGATACATTTTAATGAAGGGTGAATATATATATATATATATATATATATATATATATATATATATATATATATCCCTCACCTTTCATCAAAAATGGATCACTGAAATAAAACCTAATAATATAATTAATATATAACATACGTCAAATTATGTTTGCACTAATCTGACCTACGTGTATAAATCTTTATGACCAACTTTAATACACTTTTATACAATACTCAAAACGACAACGTTATCGACGACTTATTGTAGTAGAAGGTTTTATTGCGTGTAGAAAACTGAGGAGATAAAAGTTTGGCAGGTCGGACTAACTCCACTCACTTCCGGTACAATATATCTAGCACAGACAAGGCTTGGCCATTTCGACAGGAAGTGTTTCTGTTTAACAACAACTGCGAGCAACCGTTGGCACACACACACACACACACACACACACACACACACACACAGCATCGTAGTAAGTCACTAATACATGAAATGTGGCCATCAAACTTTGTGTATAATATAATTGATGTGTATCACGAACAAGACACACACACACACACACACATATATATATATATATATAATTTTGATCTGAGCTAAAATTTATATCTAAATTTTTATCTTATTTTATATCTAAATGGTTTCTTTAATTGCCAGCTTATTTTTGATACCATACACGAATACTTCCAGCGTACTATTATTATTATTATTATTATTATTATTATTATTGGATCATTTGTTTGTGTATTCATATGATCTGATCTTACATTATTTTAACATTTGTATTCAAATACTCTCCAATAAATTCCTCCAATGTCTATTGTGGGCTCAGGTCTCTAGCCTATGGTATTGGTTTCATGCCCCAGTGTTTTGTCTTTAAAGTCAGAAGAAATTTTGATCTAAGTCTAATTTGTGCAATAAAATGATTACTGTAGTAATTCTGTCTAGTTAATCTCAATCAGGACATATCCACATTAACATCTACTATACGTACCTATATATTTAAATAAAACAACACTCTGGTAAAATATCTTAGCCCTCTTTTTTTCCGACACAAAATTTAAAAATTAAATTACGACAAAAACAGATGCGTACTTAATGGAGGAAAAGGATCACAAGGTTAAAATATGCAGCGATAGAAGAGCACGATGTTATATATGACCAAACCTTTAGTTTTCGTTTAAAAAACTTGTAAATACGGTACATGTATATTGTGGGCTTATGTTGGAGGTAATGCTACCTTTAAATTTTTAGACAATTCTGCAGGCTGATGGAAAAGATGACACAATTATTTGATATTGCGCGCGCCCATCCGTCCACGAGTGTGTGTATGATATTTAACCTGGTGAAGAAATATTATTTTGCCATATTTTTTGTTTTAATGTAGTGTAGTGTTTAATGGTTTGTGATGTTTAGTAAATAACATTCTCGTTTATTTGGCAAAAGGGAGGTATTTTAAAGATAAAATTAAATTATTCGCTGTGGATACTATGGAAAAACTGTTAATTTATTTTCATTTATTAGTAATTCACTCGAACATTCTTCTAGTCATTGATTAGAATAAGAGAAACCCCCCTTTAAGTTAATTAGTAATTATTTGGTGAATATTCATAGACTTCATTACAACCAGCATGTGTGTTTAGGAGTAAAAACATTAAGACATACTTTCTGTTCAAATCTCCAAACCATTTTTAATAAAGTTTGATGAATGACCATTTTAAAAACGACTGTTAAACCGTAACTTAGTCCCCAATATTCGATATTTTACGCCCAAAGAACTCTTCTTATTAGCCAATTTTTACTTTCATCGGCTCCTGGGTAACATTAGTTCATGACAACGTTTTTATTACAGTTAGTTGAACTAGAATACTTTTAATCTCACAAACTTCGCTACTTCTTAAACACTGCCGCACCTTTAACTATTTGCATGGAAATTATAGCTAATTATAGATAGAGATCGTACACCGCAAACATAGAGTAATCTCTTAAAATAACTGTATAACAAGCGATAGATTGTATTACAGATGAATCAATTTTAGTAAATGAACTATTCCATTAAATTTAATATTTATGGAAATAAATTGAAGTGATAAATGCTGAGATAACGGCTATATACAAAACTTAGATGAGTAATTTCAAAAGATAACGATCTAGGCCTGAAAATAAACCTATTTGAAATAAGGTTATTAAGTACACGGATGCGATGCATTTTTGTTGTAACATTAAGAAAGTTTTCCTACATTGTGCAGCTTAATTAGCGAATATTAAATGATTGTCGTAAATAGTATACACTTTAATCGATCATTATCTAACTACACAACACGACAGCAAGGCCAGATAAGAATAACTAGTAATTCAAACATGCTTCACAACATACACATTTTGTTGCGTTAAATAAACTTTCAGTTAAAATAAATCAGTGATTTATAGTTATTGATTAATTCTGTTTTAAAAATATGATAATATGTTACTTTATTAAGCCATAGTGATGCTTTATTTAATTAGTTCCCCTTTCACACAATAATTTATTACCCATTATGATTATATTAATCTTATAATTACAATTCTCTACAGTGATTAACTTTATTTTACATAGATATGTCTATATGCTCATGTCTATATTAATAACAAATTGTTTACATTAAGAAATTATATTACTGCCAATTAAGTGTATTCTAGTTATTTTGTAAGCTGTATTATGTGTGGGATTATATATATATATATATATATATATATATATATATTGTGTGTGTGTGTGTGTGTGTGTGTGTGGGCGCGCATGAGTGTGGGCGTCCATGTATGTGTGTGTATGTTGTTTGTGTATGTGTGAACGCGTATGTATGTGTGTGACTCGAGTGTCGCATGGGCTTTAACAATGTTCGCGGTTCAGGGAGCCGCCCCCTTCCCTCAAAGCTAAAGTAAATTGAATAAAGACCTTAAATAACAAACATTCAACGATCTGAAACATTCGTTTGTGGAAACCTGCGAAGAATAAATACGTCTCTTTTGTTGAAGTCTCCATTCATTTGGTGGCTAGTTTACATCGCGTGTATAGAGCGAATCGCTGCGACCGGATGTGAACCAAACGAATACGAAATGGACGGGAAATGGTGATATTGAATTTCTCCAGCTAGTGACAAGATGTTACTTTTAGACTGCACCGTTCTGGTTACAGGGTGGAGGTAGAATTTGACAACTATCGTAGGAAACTGACAATGAAAAGGAAAAGCTCACTGTTCGACGCCTTTCTTTCGAATTACAGCCACACGTTATGTAAAGGATTTTCTTTAACATCAGCCTTTCCTCAAGAACATGTAGTTTATTTGGTATGCCCTTTCTTCCCCATCAGGTGCTTTTATATCCCAGAGGACAAGACATTTGAAGTTTTATTTTATACCGAGAGCTTTGATGTTCTTGAGAGTCACGCCAACAGAATATCCTTTGTTATGAAGAAACACCCGTGAGAGCTTCAAAATATGAAAGGTAAAGCTTCCTTTCGGAAAGTTCCACCGCTAGGGGTTTTATTTATTTTTAGAGATTTTAGTGGCCATTAAGTCTGTGGGACAACAATAGAGACTCATACACTGTATCATTTATGTGATTGATAAAATATTTATAAAATGAATGTTCTCCTAAAAGAAGTTCTTTACTCCTATCGACTAGTCTAGGATGAACATTTTTAATAATAATTATGCATATTATGTGAGTTACTATTCAAATTGTTTATACGTGTATTATATTTGATTATTTTTGTTGAACCTTTCGCAGAATGAGAAATGCGAACCTACTCTTACACCGTCCATTATCCCCTCCCCCACAAAATCAACTACATAACAATACATCTGGCTTAAGCGGAAATTGACGAAGATAAGTCTATTATTGTAAATTTGCAGACAGTTTTCATTTGGCGCCTTACTTGGTGGCTTTGTGAGCAGTGTTACCTTCCCTAAATAACAGAAGCTGACATAAACGATCTTTTCGTTTTTATCTTCATTATATTGGAACCTAATGACACACCGTTATGTTGTTTACGTTATAAGTACATGTATGTCGCAAAATTATATTAAAATTAATGAATTCGATAGTAAAAAAAACTTTTGTTTAAAAATAAGACAAGCACATGTTTGAAATATGCTAACACAACTATGTTTTACTAATCTGTTAACTAGCGAAAAACAGCCTCAGTAAATGAGGTCCCGTTGCCGTTTTATGAAGTTTCGTAGAAAATGGTGTCTAACACACACACACACACACACACACACACACACACACACGCGCGTGTGTGTGTGTGTGTGTGTTACAACATTGCATTAATTCTAAGCATAAACTAAATAAATGGCCTCAAAACAAAACTGTTGGCGAAGTTTCTTGCTGATGACATTATTGACGTGGCCTTAAAGATGGTCAAATCAATTTTATTTGCAATTGAGTTAAATTGAGTGCCGACATTTACTAACCAAGGATTAGTAGAATTGGAAAGGATATGCTGAAGATAAAAACAAGCAGGGAATTAATTTTAGCGTATGGTATTTAAATAAAATAATTCTGCCAAGTCACCCACCCACCCACCCACACCCACATGACGGTAAAGGTGCACTGCTTGTATCTTCATTGTAATAAACCTGTGTGCATCTCGGTTAACCGGTAAGCAGATACAGAATTAGTGTGGAAGCCATGGGACAGGAACCAATGACTTCTCTTATTATCCACTCTGCCATGCCCCAGCCAGCGGGCTATCACGCTCGAGGTCGTCGAACAGGCCAGTTTCCGGTGATTTTAAAGATATATTTCTCTCAGCAGTAATTTGCATCGCTAATTCCATTTTTGGATGCTGTATTGGTTGGTATTGGTTGGCACGTGTATAGGCACGGAAACGTACCATTATAACCGGCGAAGCTCATTACCGGAGACTGTCCTCGGGGTTCAGAAACAACGATCACATCAATTGAACCTATCTTAATGCATGCTCCTGTGTCTGTTGAGAGCAAATGAGACGACTATCGCGTTAGCGTCACACGTAACCACAACGGTTATAAAGGATGTGTGTTGGTGCCGGGTGTTTGATACGATCGCTAACTTACCTTTAAACAAACATACACCGTTAACGTGACAAGAAATCTGACCATGTTTAGATTTCTCACCTGAGAGTAGATGATGGCGGGATCAGTTACGTTTCTTACGTTTTGTAGCAGACAAGTTCTCAATTAGTTGTTGTTTCACCTTCAGAAACCGAAATTTGGCAACTCGTTTATTGTCGTGTCGTGTTTTCATGGTGATTCATTATTAAGGTATTTGAAGGGATATAGGGGTCAGCTGAAAGTTTGCCATTTCCCTTATTATTAATGTAATACAATATTATATAGCACCCGTTCACTAGATACTAAGCTGTTTATCACACATTTTCTAATTACACAGTAGTTATTAGTGTCTATCTGTTCGAAATCTGTGTAAAAAGGGAGTTTTATTTTTCAAACCAGAGCAGTCCGTTATCTTGTTTACTTAAATAAGCTGCCCGTGAAAAAAATTCCTCCCACTGACTACAGCAAGTAGGTAAAAGACACGAGAAACATGAGTGTGCCGCAGTGAATGAGCAAAAATGTAAACAAAACAACTCAAACTTTTTGGACGATTAATTGTTTTTTTTAGTTTTCCCGCGACGAATATACAATATTAAAGGTGCTTAGTCTTACTCGCTTTTTAGTGACCGACAGAAAATCAACAACTGAGAACTCGAAAAGAAGTCCGACACAATTCTGTTCTTATTGTAACGAGATGCTCCTCACCGTGATTTTATTTAATCAGTGGCAATCAATATATAACTAATCAAAGATTTGTTATACTGCACCTACACTTTTGTAATTAAAAACCGAGTTAAATGCCACGTCGAGAGAGAGAACATTACTTATAGTTTGGACAACAGGCGCATAAAAACGATCACAAACATCTGGAGACTGCAACAAGATACAAATAATTTTAACAATAACAACAACCTTTAAAAGCCACGATGTCTCTACCGGCAGCAAACACTGAGCCAAATACACAACACTACCGTATTAAACAACCTTTAAAACTAACAAACACTGAGCCAAATACACAACACTACCGTATTAAACAACCTTTAAAACTAACACACTGAGCCAAATACACAATACTTCCGTAATAAATAACCTTTAAAACAAACCAAAAAACACTGAGCCTTATACACAAAACTTTAATAAATAACCTTTTGACGATCTTTACATAAATATCAGAGATTCTAATCTTATTATGTAGTTATATGATTGTTATTTATATTCGTTTATTTCCGTTCTTTAATAGACATGTGCCAAATATAAGTACCATTTTTTATTCTTAATTCGAACACACACACACACACACATGTTCATTACCAGATCTTACAATTATTTTTCTGTATATCGCGTGACATATGCACATTATTCTAGATTTAGCAAGCCACAATCAGACATCATACAATCACCTGAACATCCGGTCGGTCGATCTTCACCCGACCTTGCCGTCACAGCTCATAACAAACTGGAAATTGTTAACTTTCTCGTCCTTTAACTGTACACCAATGTCTGTCTAACCACGTGTATAGTTCAACAGCTGGTAAAGACGGCTACGTTGACAATTATAAAAAGTGTTATTTTGTTAGAAATGTCGATGGCAATCTTGCCTCTAATTAAAGGTGGCCTTGACAAACGGCAGCTTTTGCAGGTAAATTTCGTCGTCCTGGATACGTTATCTTAACGTTGTGCTGGCAAACTAAACGTCTTAAAGCTGTTATTAAGTTGACAAACTACGATTTGAAGACTGGTAATAATGAAATACGTAATTAAAAATCGATTTATTTTAAGCGGAAACGGTTATTTGCTAGGATTTGTTTTCAACCCGAAGTTTGGTCAGGGTTTTGTCCTTCGTATTATCAAAGACTATATATAACAAGACGTGTTACTTTGCGTTTTAACATGGGACGCCATTTTGAATTCACGGAGGGCCAGAGCCCTAACAACCGAAGGTAGATTGTCACGGACAGCTCCCTTGGTTAACATGGCGCTTAATGGCACTAGTTCATTCTGCGCCGCTTTCGGCTGCAGTAACAGAAAAAGTATGCACAAATAAAGACATCCCCGAAAGGAAATGAAAGCTAGTGTAAAAATTTGATATGATCTGGCTTTTAAAAAAATAAAGGATATTTAAAAAATAAGCATAACCGTTTGAAGTAGACACGCCCCTACTTGACATGACCTAAGCAGTAGGCCCAAGCAAGATCTACCTAGATCTATATTTGTTTCAGACAAAATCTGATTAAATTTTATTGAACAATATCACCCTATTAATCACAAAATGGGTATGTAAGATATACATAAGCTTACAGTTACATGTACTGGAGCCACTGAAGATGTTATGGGTGGGAGGTATATTTTACTTTATTATTGTTAATAATATAATTGGAGTTCTAAAATGACATTACTATAATCAGATAATTTTTCCCTAATTCAATAATTATAAGTAGCTGAGTATTTACATCATCACCTGCATCCATATTTATTTTTAAACGTAAGCAATTGGTACTTATTGATATATATGGACTTCTATTTATAATTTATGAAATTAATTATTAAATAGCTCAACTAGTGGTAGAAACATTCATTTTGTTGTCATTCAGATATATGAAGAGGAAAGATTTAAATTACTTGAATATTAATTGTAGAATATATGATATGCATTTCACTGAAACGGAATTCATGAACCAGACAACTTATCTAGAATGCTATTCCAACTATTTTTAATGTACCAAATCTACCCCATGCATCCACTGAAATCAAAGAGGAAGGTATTAAGAGATAGGAGACATATACAGGAGACAGTGCCAGCTGTGATGGTAATTAATATTTATAAATATTAATGGTGAAAATTGGTATTATAAAATTAATTAAATAAGAAACAATGCATCAAATCCATGAAATTTTGTCAGCCCATTTCATATCTTAATACAAAAAAAGGATTACCAGCACCTGAATTAGTACTTGAATGTTCAGCTCATGTGGTTTACTTGGTATACTTCTCTTCATAACTTAAATGCATATCAAATCAAACAACCAACTTGAAAAAAGGAAAACACGTGTTTACACATTGTGTATGCACTTGGTTCAAGTCATTATTTTACAGTCCTTGAAGTTCTATGATGATGAGCTACCATGTAAACAGGCCAATATCTTGGTTACAGATTTACTGGTGTTATCTGTTACAGTAGTCAATGCATGTGTCTATTACATTATATTCTGTCTAACTTTAAACAGTTCACTGATCTGGACTAAATGTCATATTTTTGTAGTAGTGGTTGTTTAGAGCTGGAAGCAATTTGGGTTATTCTGAAAGTACCAATTTCTCAATCTCTAACATGTTAACGCAAACATAAACATTGTTAATATTCCATGTATATTCTTTGTTCTCAGCTGGGCAGGCCTATATTATTGAGGTGTAGACTTTAAATGAACTTATAATTTTCCTAGTTAATACATGATAAATGGACATGCTGAATATATGGTGAATTGTGTTACGGTTGCGTTATAATAGCTGTATATATCATTATATGTCTATATCCAAATAAATAAAAACATTATGGACTATGGTAAACTGACATGATGAAAGTATGTTTGTATGCATTTACCTAATTGTTTTCATTAAAAAAACTATGCCTTCCACACACAAAGCTGTGAAATATCCTAAACCACGTTCAATTATTTTCTGATTTGCTGTCAAGTGATCGCAAATTGTAGGCTATGAATTAATTAAGTGACTGGGCTGTGAAATCACTTAATTATTTATTTACAGTTTCAGAGCTTCGTTTCCTTCAATATTATGTGTGCACAATTAAAGTGTTTACTAATAAAAGAGTATGTGATCATGTAACATATAGTACTAGTATTGGCAATTCATTTCAACCATCGCACACATGTACACGATCACATGTGGTTTTGTTGTTCGGGTGGAGAGGTTGAGAAACCTCCTCCCCACCACTCACAGGGGAGCAGTACGGAAAGATGGAGCCGAAATACCCTGAGGGTGGTCACTGCCAGAGTGTTTTACGTCCTCAGGGGGTTTTCAGCGTCCCCCTTTATTTTAAATAATTCAGCGCCATTTAACGTGGTCATCCACCCACGATGTAGTGAGCCGAGAAATTAATCCCTGCAAAAGTTTCGACCTCTTACGGGGTTCGAACCTGTGACCGTTGGCACCAAGTGCCGGGTGCTTAACCGCTAGGCCACCGGAGCTCACTGATCACATGTGGACAACCAGAGAGCTTTTGTTTATCTGAGAAATACCTCCGGTCGCCTCTCTATATTTAAGCTCTCTGGTATTATTTTGTAGTGGGTCCGATAAAAATATGAAATGTCACCTATCAATGCTCACATGGTAACTATAATGGTAGTTAGTTATCACCAATTCTGTTGCGATAGGTTCAAGATTTTGAGCTCTTTTCATACCATTAGAAGTTGGAAAGTGTGTATCCATCTTGTATACTACGTTCCAAGAAAATGTGAGGCTCGGAATACAGGCCTTTAGTCAAGAAATATCTACTCTGTAGATCTACTTAATGATGACCAACAGAACGATTGTCTCATATTGATCTGTTAGACATCATACAGATCCATATCAATAATCTTATATAGATTACTACTTATTTATATATATTTACTGTCAAGAGACAATAGTCTGATGTTTTTCATTCCTCTAGAGAAACTTTCATAAGGTTTGGACGCAGGTACATTATTATTATTATCGTATTTGAAGTGAGCGCCAGTGGACGGTATTGGTAAGGGGACCGTGTCAAATGTTCAGATTATTTCCCGATAAGCGAATTAATTGTAGGTCAGGTCACTAATACACCTGCAGTTATAATTGTTCATTGATGGACTATACGGCTGTAATCATTTCGGTGTATAATAGTTACCATCGATAAAATAGTCCTCTCAGTGATATGTTCTCGTAATCGTGATTGATCGACGTAACTAAATCGGGGCCCAGTCTGCCGTTAGTTTTGATGTTTTTGACTTTATTTACCTGAAAAAGGTCAGCCGATACTCAACAACAAGTTATACATAATTCATCAGCTCGACGCCTCGGAGCACACCAGCTTAGAGCTGTCGGGGAGGGGGGGGGTTCTCTTCTCTGGTGGCTCTCCGAGAAGTACTCTCTAAGTCTTTGGCGATGACGTCTTGCCATCTGTGACTGGCGCCTATTGTCATTCTATGACTCCATGTCTCCGTCAACACTCTGGCTAATAGGTCCAAGTGGCCTAAATATGACCGATCTCAGGCCGACACGGTGCCGACGGCTAAACAACTGTCTGTCTATCTGAGATGTGCAGTTTTTGAACGAGTTAAATCGTTTCAAATATCACACGATTATAATACTATATAATAACTGAACAGCTACGCTAAGTTATTCTTGGACAAGACGAACGTGAGTATTCTTCGTTATGAATAAAACTGACGAGGAAACGGGTACGACTTGTGTCATTAATAGAAGTACGGCAACCCAGTTGGCAGCGTTTATTAAAGAGGACCCGGGTTCGAATCCTGCTATTACCTGTACTGGTTCCGATAACTATATTCAACCTGTATATATATGCCGCAGTCCACTGACTGTAAACAAAGAGCACTATATATAACTGTAAAAGATAATCTGCTGAAATGTATATCGAATACTGTTCTCACAAAGGGACACACACACAAACAGAGTGTGTGTGTGAGAGAATTGTATTATTTGTATCAGTTTGAGTGTTGTTGTTACTGTTGATTTTGTCTATTAAGCTTATTAAATAATAATAATGAAGATAACAAAAGATAATGATGCCATTAATAACTTATATGATAGTTATAGAAGGACTCCACTTAGACATGTTGGAGAAGTCAAGCTGACTTTGTCATTAACATAATTAATATTATCAGCCACGATTATAATTATTATTAATCTGTAATGGCGACGGACGAAGACGGGTCTAGCCGTATTCGACCTCTTTGGGGGGGGGGAATGGTGGTCGCTGTTTCCCATGCCTGCTCAGAAAATTGCGGGAAAGGGAGGGGGGGGGAAGTTTAATTGTTAAAAAATCCGTAGGATGGGATCCTATTGTCAAGTGCTTAACACTGGGAAGTCAGGAATGGTGTTGTAATGGTTGAAGTTAAATCTGTGTATGGCTTTTATCAGCATTATAATACATGAACTTTTAGGTGTGTGTGTCGATTGAAAATACTTTCAATGTACATATCCATGATATAGTGATACAAAAGAATAATAAATTACTGCAGAGAAAAGTGAAGGTCAAATTGGTAAAAATATATTTGATAATGTGGTATATTTCAGGTACTGAAATATGTGACGTGGGGGGGTATTTTGGGTTCATTTTTAGCATGGGTCACTTATGGTACCCCCCACACCTCAAATTATTAAACTTTAAAATAGTGAACATCAGAATAGTAAACCTCAAAACACTGATCCACAGATTATTAAACTTTAAAATACTGAAGCTCAGAATAGTAAACCTTAAAACACTGATCCACAGATTATTAAACTTTAAAATACTGAAGCTCAGAATAGTAAACCTCAAAACACTGATCCACAGATTATTAAACTTTAAAATACTGAAGCTCAGAATAGTAAACCTTAAAACACTGAACCCGAAATACACTTCATCTAATAACATCACAATAAATTACCATCCACAACACTGTTCCTCACAACACAGACCATCATAACATTAGGCCTCACAACACTGAACTTGAAAACGCCTGACTTCAGAACACAGGACCTCAGAAGACAAAAAACGTATTTATCTTATCAGTAGTTCAAGGTAATTCATTATCACAAGTACACCAGCAATCACCATAACATCAGGAGAGTCACCATCATCATCATCATTATCTCAGATAGAATAATTATCATTAGAACATCAGTAATCATAATATCACCAGGATCATATTAATCAGTGTATCAATAATCAGTATAACACCGAGGCACTTATAATTAGTACATCAGAACTCATCATAACATCAAGCCAGTCATTATAGTAACATCAGGACATTTATATCATCATAACACCAGAACAATTTTAATCAGTATATCAGTAATAATGATAACACCAAAACAGTCATCATTAGTACATCACTGATAATGATAACATAAAATCAGTCATCATCAGTACACCAGTAATAATGATAACACCAGGACAATCATTGTCAGTAATAATGATAACACCAAGACAATAATCTTAATTCAGTACATCAGTAATAACACCAAGGCAGTCAAGTTCAGTACACCAGTAATTATGATAACACCAGAACAGTAATTATCATTAATAAAGATAACACATCAAACTAACATCATCACTTCTTGACTTTAGATGTAACACTATATACTCTCCATTAACAATCACGTATTCTATCATTTTCTTGTTTATATTTAGTCGAGAATGTAAAGAATAAATCTACTTTCGCCTGTTAGCTAAAATTGGTGCTGCCCTCTAGCGAATCGTTCGAATATTAGCACATTGTTTGTTGTCTTGGCGCTGGTCATGCCCGAGGGCGAGGGGCAACCCCTACTTTAATAACGCTGAACTAGATATTTATCAGTAGATCCAGAAAAACCAATGATCCAAATGGATTTTTATATATTTTTAGTTACAACTTTTTAACAAATTTATATTTCAAGCCATTAATTTCAACAAGCTACAGACAGTTTATTACTAGATCTATCTTTATTTAATAAATGATTAATAGCTTAATTATTCATTTTAGAATTTCACAAAAAAATTATCTATATAGATATCTACATGTTTAATGAAATTTTTTGTTTATTCTTATATAAATATCTTTATATCAATTTATTCTTATATAGATATCTTGGTGTGCCAGAATATGTTCAATAAGCATTAAAAAGGGTTTCTTTTTGTTACTGGATTTGTGTAATCAATTAAAAAGTAATTTGAACAGCTTACACTGACAAATATATCCTGGGACATGTAGATCAAATAGAAAGAAAGTTTACTATCTCAAAGTGTGACATTTTATATTAGGTATCAAAACACAAGGAAAAAAATCACACCAAGATAATAAAATGAACAATTAAAATGGATGGAATAACAACATAATTTTTTCAGATTTGTTTAAAAATATCTCACTATGAAGCAAAACATACATAAAATTATCATAATTTAAAAATGTGATTTAGTCAAAGTTAATTTTGTTGTAAACAAAAATATTACTACTTGATTCTAGTGATTAGATGTATGTTAATATGGGTACAAAACATTTTTGCAACACCCTTAATGCATCTAGATTTCCCACTAAAGTTGTTACTTCTAACAGTTAATAACACAAATGAAAAAAATTATCAACTGAAATTATCTACTGACTCTGGAATACATTGAAGGTTATTCTAATTTTTGAAGTCAACTCCTGTAACTAGCTGATGTAATGATTACTATTTTTGTTTACTTTGATGCATTATTGTAAATAATAGTTGGGAAAATGGTTTTAAAATAATACTGAAATAATCATGTAATACTTGTCTCACAATATATTAATCTAAAGTCAGTTGCATGGATGCATAAAAATATTATCCTAGTCAATTACATTTAAAACATAATCAGCTGGAAAATTACTTTTACTTGGCGAGTTTCAGCTTGGATTGCCAGGTTTATAAATAAGTATTAAAGAAGGATGGCCTTAAAGTTTAAATATTTTATCTATGTCAATCTAAAGAAATATTTCTTAATTATAAAATATTATTGAAAACACAGATAACTCAAAACCACTGGGTGGAATAAAATATGTATTTCTCTTCTAGGAACAGCAAACTTATTTCATAATGTTTCTCACAGATGTTTAGATAAAATTACTCAGTTCATATAAAAATCAAAGGATGTAACAAGCAAACAAGACATTTCCATAAAAAGAATTATCATAATTCCTATCAACTGAGTTAATTTGTTCATGTGATAAATTCATTTGTTTGGGTTTGTTATTATTTAACCATTTAATCACAACATGTTCCACGAACAATAAGCACAAGTAAATATGTATTATTAGATGTTCTATTATTGTACAGATAGATCTCATGTATTTTGTTGTACATAACAGCTAGTTCAGTTTTTTAAATAAGAATTAGGAGGAAATCATTTAAGGGGCCAATAAAATGTTAAGCAATACACCAGAGAGTACAACAGATTTGTTATACAACTAAACAGTATCAAAATGGCAGTAAAACAACACATATTACAAACATTTCAATATCTTTTCTGATATATTTCTTTTTCTTTGGGTGATTTAATTTTTGATACGAAAATGGCTATAACACTGGCTACTAATTAGTGCTAGTCAGTGAAAGAAAACAATTTAATGTACATACAATATGTAGTGAACAAATCTAAGTAATCAGACACCATCAGATACTGTTCTACTTGACATTCAAATAATTATTTCAAATGCTGCATTTCACACAAGATGACTGATTAACATCACAACTTCCTACAGACATCAGAATATGAAGGATATTAATAGTAAGTTCTATCGTTTCTTCAAGGCCTTGGGTTTGCTCGACTTTTTTGCTTGTCCTCCACCCAACCAACTTGTTACAAGCTCTGATAACTCTGGCATATTCTGTTTTGCATTCAGTAAGTTCATCTGATTTTGGAAATCCTGCAAGAAAACCATATTACTACAGTACATGGTCAGCTACATATGTATTCTTGATTTGTACAGCATCAATTACACGTAATGTAAGCACCAGAATAAGTCACAATATAATGCCATGTTCATTATTTAGTATCACCTAACTCACTAAGTCTTTCATAAAACTGGTACCATTAATTGTTTTTTTCTCAAATAAAAGCAAACAAAATCCAATTATGAACCCAGGTTTCAATGGTTTTGATCTTTGAGATTAGTGAAATCAAGAATAATGGCATATACTGAACAGACAACTAATGTAGTCACATACTAATTCGATTCTGCCTTGTATAGTACTGTTTTAATTATTTAATTCAACTGTGCATGACAAGTTAAAAATCCCAGCATTTGAACACTACCAAGTAGTTTGTTTACCCATAAATAACTGCCAGTTTTGTTTTACAGATTTATCCTTTTATATTAATTTTTTTTAATCTACAAGGAATAAATCCACATCTGTAGCTTTTGCTGATAAGACACATGTTTATATTTAACACCAATGTTTAAAACAATTGATCCAATCACTTTGGAGTAATTTTCACAAGATTAGATGTGATACTAAAAGTGTTCTTCATATTAATATTTGCATACAAATGATGCTATCAATCAACATTAGCAATTATTCCAGTAAAATAAAATATAATTTTTTGAAACTTCCCCTCGTGTATAAAAGTATGAAATCATGATATACTCTATTTTTATACGTTTTCCTTAAAGAAACAGCTCACCTTCATTTCAGGACTAATAAAGTAATATGCTCATACAAATTATAAATGATGTCAACATGTGAACACCTTCAACCACATATTAAATAATTCAGTTCAAAGTTTTGATTAATAGACTATTAAGTATATAGACTGGCATTTTGAAGCCAGACACAGACTGAATGCTCCTGAAATCTGATGTCACTTAATACAAGCTGTCTGTATTGCCCAGTTATAACAATTTAAATAGGAGTCAGTCAAACATGTATTTTTAAATTAATAATAATAATAATAAACTTCTATAATGCCAATATCCTCGAAGAGAATCAAGCTCAGTGGCACACCGGTTAAGCAATCTCATAGTCAAGGTAAAATGCAAAATTCATCAACAAATGATTGGATGCAATGAAAACTTAGGAGGGATAAACAAGTCTGAAAAGGTGAGTTTTCAAATGCTGACAGGAAGAAATTATGTTATTTGATGACTTAACATGTTCAGGGAGTGAGTTGCAGAGTTGGAACAGCAACTCAGCCAAATGAAAAAACACAAGTGCTTTAATCCTGAGAACAGACAGCAAGTGAAAAAAAGATGAATGGAGCACACCAATTTGTGACTGTGAATAATATACAAAATAGCCAGCAGCCTTTAAAAAACAGTTACTTATTTTTATTGATTGAGATTTATTAAGAATGAGTGGATTCAGGTGAGTGTTGTGCCCAATATGCCACACTAATCAGAGCGGTGATCTAGAAGAGCAGAAAAACTGTTGGCGTCAAAAGATGCAGATAAATTTAATAGAGCTAGTGTCGTGACTTTTCCTGTGTCCATGTTTAGTGATATGCTGTTGTGAACTTTCAGTAAAGCAGTTTCTGTAAATTGAAATTGTTTGTAAGCAGACTGATAAACATTAGACAAGTGATTACAGTTTATGTAAACATTCAAACAACTGGATACGAGACAAACAGCCTCATATGTTACTGAACTGGCTGAAGAAAACTACATAGCGAAATAACTGTTTTGTACTTTTGTAATAAGAAGCAAGTCAAGGATGGCTAAGCCAAAGCATTCGTGACCTAACTCAATTAGTAACGAGGTCAAAACACAAGACTTGTTTTCTTCCTGTCATTTGAGGAAGCTGTAATGGCTACCCTCCAGTAATTAGGATTATTTCTGCATTTCAGTGTTCATGATTATTACTGTGGGATTTGGGGTTACTTTTATAAGCAAACATACTATCTAAGGATGAACTGTTCCTTTGAGGATATTATTCCACATCAGGGTCAGATTTTTTTTTCTTCAAATTGAGTTGCCCCAGGACAAGTGGATTAGAAATGCACTTGCCCAACAAATGATTTCACTTGTCCAACAAATTTTCACCTGATCCAAAATTATCATTTATTTTTAAATCTGCTATATTTCACCTGCATACATATAAACATGTATTTAAAAATTGACAAATAGAGAAGTGTTTGAGAAGAAATGCTTATCCAGTGAGGCCCATTGCTGCTTTGCTGAGGTACCCATAACCATTTTGACTCTCATTATATAAATAAAATTTCAAATAACCAAGAATAAACTGCACTGAATTCAGCTTTTAATCGGCGATACCATTTAAATAGGCTGTGTGTTGTCTTAAGATGAGATTCTATACACATGGTATGCATTATACGAATCCCCAAAAAAGGAAAACATGGAAATTTCCAAATGTGACAAAATGAATCGCTCCATGTAGTGATTGGTGCGAATGCAAATTGGATGGTTAAATCCAGGTTATAAAATTCTGGGTTCAACCGTCCAATTCGAGTGTCCAGTCATGCTTTCCCAAGAAACAGGTTTCTATTAAGCTGGTGTGTCAGCATAGTATTTAAATGAGAAACACAGTATATTTATTTCAGTTCAGAATAACTTACTTTCTGTGCCTCTGGGTCAGCTGTATTCATCAATTTTGGTAGAACCATGATCATTAAAAATGGCAGAACCATCATCATCACCTGAAAATTAATGTATAGAAAGGTTTTACATTAGCTAATTCATTTCTATTTTAAAACATTTCTTTGGTCCAATAGTCTCTCCTCTGATACAATACAATAATATGTGTTAGTTAAGAATGCTTTGATCAGAACCATCATGTTAATACACAACTAATTATAACACAATTTCTTACAAGCAACTGCAACCATTGATTTACTATTGGTTATTACAAAGATGGTACTGTAGATAAGAAGAGAAACATTTATCCAGACATACTATATTTAAGTACTGTAACCTTTTAGATTTAAGTGCAACTCCTTTGAGCTTCCATAGACCTAAGCTGATGAGCATTTAGAGTTAGTACCTCTACCAGAGAAAGGAGTTAGATGGTACACTGCAGAAGTAGTTGCGTAAAAACAGAGTGTTCTAAGAGTAATTATATCGGTGGGCTCTTTCTTCGGGAAAAACATAACTAAAAAATTATGGTTCATTGCAAGTAAATAAATGGTGTTATTAGTTTTCTCTGCTTCTTAAATATTTGACATTAAAATGGATTATAAGCGGATCAAACCAGGATAAATACATTTAAAAAAGGTTTATTGTAAAAGATTGTACAGTATTTCTATCTACAATGAGAAAATGATTCCTGGCAAAATGAACCCTCCCCAAATATTAATACTTCTGAGAGAAACACTAACAATCAACACAGTATGTATCTAACATTGTTTACCATAGGACTGTAAAGAAGGTCTGTGATTCTCCATTGTTCTCGCTGCTGGAAATAATTAGCCACAGCTCTGGCTTTAAACTTCAGTGGGTATATCACAGTATTGACAGCTGAAGGCTGGATGTGGTTTACTCTTCTAGCACGGAGCTTGCCCTTGGAATTAATGTCCACTCTGTACGTCTCAAATACATAATCTGGACTGTTCACCTCTACGACATAAGACCCAGATGGTACATTTGTCACAGAGAATGTACCATCACTCCTGTAGAAGAAAAATAATTCAAATTTTGTTAATAATGCAAAATTAAATGATATAATGCTTCAAGCACCCTATTTAAACTAAAGTATATGAAAAATAATGTCAGACATTCAAGACACCATCTAAAAACTAATGTAAATGTATCACCTATATATTTATCTGTCCTTTTATGGTGCAGTAATGAAGTGTCATACTTGGTCATATAATTTATTATTAAATATATATATATATATATATATATATATATATATATATATATATATATACAGAGAGAGAGCACTGGTATATTAAGGCAAATCTGAGATAACTAGTACACAAATGCAAACCCAATCCACTGTTTATTAAGCCAGTAAAATCATGCTGAATACACTTAAGAACAGTGACTTAGTCAAGCTCATCGATTTGTATGTTCTATACAAATAAAATGAATCTAAAGACAAACAGTGGAAATTAACAGGAGTAAATAGGAATATACTATACTTCGTTGAACCCATATCATTATCTAGTTTGGTCCTAATTATGAAAAATCATCAGGGTGAAATCATGTTATATTCAAACATGGACTATCTCTACACCAAAGTGGAAACTGGTAAAACTATTGGTTGTTGAGCTACATGTTCCAGTCAGCTGCTAGCACTAGCTTTAAGTTTACGATAACTTATATCCCAGTGAACAAGTTCTGTTAGGTTGCAACATTGTAAATTACCAACTATTGCGAGCAATTTTCTGTCTTATATAAATCATGAATATATTTCTCAATTAACAATCAAATTCTGCAAAATTATTTGTAATATAGCCGGTATACATGCGTGTTACATACAATTTTGAATCAATAAGTACTATTCAGTTCCCATTGAATTCAGCCCACTACAAATCTTCCACAGTCTTCATAAATTAGTACTGCTCTATTTTAGCGATTTCACATTGCTTTGGTAACTTATTCCAGGTTTTGTGTATATTTTACTTACTCCAAATAAAAAAGACACAACAGTTGCAGTAAATCTATAACAAATAATTCACTGAAGATTCAGGTCTAATTAATTGAGTAGACAAAGAAATAAATTTCTAATGTAGACACAAAAAGGACAATTAATTAACTAATTTGTAACAATTATCTTAGTTGATATTTATTTGTTAAACTATCAGTTTGAAAGCAAAGAGACCAAAATGGACTGATGGCTACCACAGTCATGCAGATCAACAAACACTTCCCAACATTTCCTATCTTTGACTTCATTAAAATAAGGCTCACCATGTATGTAACATTCCATCACATTTAACCCAATTTGAGTAAATGGCATTCATACAAACCGTTGCAAAATGAAATACACATATAAGTGTATATCAAAAAGGTTCTGATCCCATAGGAATAGGAAACCAGTGTTTGCCTTGGGAACTACAGAAGACAATTTGCCTACTGTAGTGCACTGGTTTACACTACAATTACCAAAGGAATAACTTATTTAACAGAAAGCTAAATCAGTAGACATGAATGTTCACTCACCTATTTTTGTGTTTACTATGCCTAATAATAATAATCAAATATAGACAGATATATTTCTTTATCATTAGACATAAGCTATAATGTTTTCAGCAAACAAGCATTATGTAAATTATGATAACAAAAAACAGGTCATTGGTGTGAAGGATGTATGATTAAAATGTTGTTTTCTTTCCAGAAACTTAAAACATCTGACAGACAGAAATTGATGAAAAAGACAAAATTGTACTACAGAAAAGGTGACAGTAGAAGTATTACAATTACAAGATGATGGTTAGCTATCTGAATTCATTAACAATATCATAGAACAAATGTTATTGACAGTGACAGTATATACACACCATTAATAAAAGACCACATCATGCAGGGTACGAAATATATTTTAAATATATAATAGAAGAACTGACGCATAACATTTGTTGCTATGTTAAAGAAATTTTGTCTAACATACTGTTACATTGACAGTAATTATGGGAGGTGTACATAGGTGGAAATTAAAAAAGCCAGAGACAACTAATGAATGTTTTAATAGTAGCCATAGTATTCAAATCATTAATTATTGTTTGACTGCATACAAAAAACATGGATGTGGAATTTCAAATGTTAAACCAACAGTTAATAACATTATGTTTTAGGGGTAAAGATGACAGTCTGTATTTTACTAAGCATGGGGGTCAATGAGTTCAAAACTATACTAGAAGTTGGAAATCCCCACCAGTATACAGACTATTGGTTTTATGGGCATAGCAAGCAAAACAGAACACTACAATTTGGGGCAAATGACAGTGTTATCACAGATCCAGCTAAGTCGCCAGCAGATAAATGTTATTATACAGTTGTATTCCAAGCTCAAGAAGAAAAGTTGCATGTGATCAATTCACCTACAATGTCAAGGAATCCAAGGGATGGATTTAAGCCATAAGAGGCCCCCAGGCTAATAGAATTTGGACATTATTATGTTCGTTCACACGTCTAAAAAAAGATACAATTTTAGATGATTTTGGGTGTAAAATTGCACAATTTTCCTTTTTTTAATTTGTATCTTGTTTTATACTAATTTGTCTAAAATTGAACAATTTTGCACTTATTGCATGTCTGTGTTGAATGAAGTGTAAAATTGAGCAGACATTAAAAATGTATATGTATATAAAAAAGATGCATCAAAATCTAAATGGGCCCCCTGAATTTAAAATACCCACTCCAAATACTTTAAATTGTTTCCAATTAGTTCAGAGGAGCCCAATTATTCTGAAAATATACAAAGCTCCTCTGTTCTTATAATTTTATCAGGGGCCTCAGCCCATATATAAATCTGGTGTTGAGTACACCACTACACCAATTACACTTAATACACTGTGATCACCAGCTTATAACCGGAGAATTTTTTAGGTGTTACTGTCTGAAAATGCATTTCAATTTGTATCCCAAGATTAAAACAACTTTTATCCATTCATGTCTGATTGATGGGTCAATTTTTTTCCATAATGGTTCTTGTGCATGCACAGAATGTATGACATAATTATAAAAGTTATAAAGATTTCTTTTAATTTCAGTCTGTCTTTTTCGATAAACTGTACAACATGCAATTTCACACAAAGAAATACTCCGGACAGCAAATCCAAATGAATTATAATTTTTTTTGGTAATTACTAAACAGCCTCATGATTGGATGAAGTATCACAGCATTCTGACCAATGTTCAAGGTCGTATTACATGCTGTCAGGCCACAAATGAATTATATCATTTTCCGTAGTTACAATCAATTTCAGACAGATATACATGTTTCATATTATATGCATACATTTATCTGACCCAAGTTTAAATAAAGCAATATAGATTGTTAAGTTAGTAGCACAATATTTGGTATAACTTGGTATTGCATAGTATTTTGATACCTAGGGACACCCCTTAATTTGACTTAAAAGTAATAATAGATCTAGTGGGAACTGGACTATTCACCCTCGATTATATTTGCATTGCTGTTAATTTCACCCCGTTTTACAGTCGCCTTTGGGAAAGTTAGTTAAAATACAAGTTATAACCAAATAGATCAAACACAAATAGTCAAAATAAAATTTATTACCAAACAGATCAAGGTGAGAAAAATCACTATCCTGGATGTATTGTGTCTCAGGGCTAGTGAGTAGTGTAAAACACTAGCCAGGCCAGGCTACTGCCATTTTGAGGCAAGACGTGGTACTCTCAAGTTTGCTTTCCATATAATGATATTCCGCTGTTTTGGAACTCTTCGCGTGGAAGAAATGCATGGAAATTCTTGGCTTGATCAATTTAGTCCCACCAAGAACTCTAGATCTATGAAAATGTGTTGATAAATTTCCAAAATATGCCCACTAATAACACCCACGCTGATATCCCACTAACTTTTGCTATCAAGCACTGTTCCAAATTGTAGGCTGGATTTTGGAGCGATTTTCAACAGAAAACGGGTCATGATAAACACTAAATATTTTTCATCTGATAGTTTTCTAATCTGAAATAATGCCAGAATCCACTGCTGTAACCATTTCAAATGTCATATTTATAAATATAAGAACCATGATTGAAGGATGGGAGAGATTTTAGTGGGCTGGTGATCTTGATTGGTAAATGTCCATTTTGTATTATGTTGGTCAAATGACTCAATTACCCTCTCCTGACTGGCCAATTGTCTTTGTTTACAGTAAATAAAAGCACATGGTCTTGTTTATATGGTGGATTTCCATCCTGTTTTTGTTTGTTTGATGACTGTGCTTTTGCACTGTGGGGACCCAGACATGCCTGGCATGGTGGCCCTAGTCAACTTTCTATTGAGTCCATCTACTGCTGAGTGTGAGCGGCAGTTCCCCTTCATGAACAGCATTAAAACTTCATTGAGGAATTCCCTTGGACAAGAAAATCTATGTGATTTTATGCTAATTGCATATGATGGCCCATTACCCAAATAATTTCTTCCGGGCCTTGACTTGTATGTACAGGGTTCATACACATTTTGACATCTCAGATTCCAGGACTTTCCAATGTTAAATTCAAGAACCTTTTCAATTAATTCACGAACTCTTAATGTGCAAATAATACACTGATATTTCAGAATGAGTGTAATGACTGAATTTCTGTATGCTTATGATTAGAAATATAGATCTATATGTCAAAATTCCAGGACTTTCATGCCTGGAATACAAATTTTCAAGGACCTGTGCGAACCCTGATGAGGTAATGGTGGTCGTCACCTCAATGGCCACAAGAAAATTCCTGGCCAGATTATGACATCACAGATAAATTATTACAGGATGAACTATGAACAGTTGTATACTCAATAAAACCACAAACACATAATTATTGTCTTTATTTACGACCGTCTTCATCGATTTCAATGCTATTTTAATAACTAGTAATTTTGGGGGGGCTAGTGGATTTAAATTTTACTAGCCCAGGGGCTAGTGAGATGTAGAAATATTTTTCTGGCCCTGAAACAGATCAACTACAAGATATTACCAAACAGTATACATAGCAGTTTAAATATGTGTGCACGGTTTGTATATCTTACTGATGAACACTGTTGTGGTGTTATGTGTCACGCGCCAATGCGTGAATGGACAGCAATGGTTTTGTCACTTCTGTGATATAGAGTACAGTAGACTGACCAGGTCACATGTCATTTCAGATGGACAAATAATAATAAAACTTCTATTGTGCCAATATCCGCGATCAACAAATGATCAGATAGAGTGGAAACTTAGGAAGGATAAGCAAGTCTGAAAAGGTGAGTTTTCAAATGAAACTATGCCATTTGATGACTTAACATGTTCAGGGATTGAATTCCTAAGCTAGGCAATAGTTTGAAAGATAGGCAGAGTTTGAAAATAAATAAATATCTATATATTATATAACACAACAGGGGCGAATGGTCCATTTTATTAGGGGAATAACAATAAAGGGCGATTAGTCTTTTTCTATTGAGGGTGAATGGAACTGAGGGCAAATAGTCCATAACCCGAGAAAGGATTCAAATGAATCGGACATAAATCCGCCCCAGTTGACATTTACATATTATGAAAACACAGTCTGTAATGTACATGAGCTAGGTCATCTATTAGCATCTTCAATATTTAGTATTCTTTATTATTAACAATGCTGCATTGAGTGCAATATTAATTTGCAGTGTAACCAGTGTCAATGTTCAAATATTGGTCTGTGGGTGCCTGAGTTCTGCTTAATCAGAGTAGACATACTAACTCTGACTAAGTTTAGTATGTTCACTATATCATCAGTGGGCTCGACCATACTCGGAATAGCCAATACTAGGCAATACTCATACAAGTCATAGCCATAGGCATAGCCGCCATAGGCCATGACAACTAGTAAATGCTAGGTGGCGAGTAGCTCGGTCAGAGTCGGTGGCGATCGTTCCCGCATTGCCAGTAATGATCGCGATTTAGATCTAATTACACATTCCAATAATCCTATTATCATAGTATTTTTTACTTTTCTTACTTACTCTATACTCTAGATGTATAGATCTAGTGTTTACGATTCGTAATATGAACTCACTTTAAAAATCCAATATAATCGCCACCATCTATCAAGATGCGAGTAGATGAAATCCAGTCTTGGTTATTGACAAAAGGCACGGAGACCTTTCCTTCGATATGATATCTACCAGAACTTTGATTTTCATCTTGATCTGGATTACCTAATCCATAGGAAAAGAGAACAAATAGAGAAGTTACGCACAATATATTCATGCCGAAAATAAATATACACCGAACTGGAGAACAAGGAATCTACTTCCGGTTAAGTAATTCTAAACACCATAAACAACTAGATCTAAATAAAAGGTAACAATGCAATGTCAAAATTGGATTTGTGTATTTTAATTTAATAACCATGATTTCAAGAAAAAAAAATTCCCCGTTTCATCTATAATGAAAATAAGTGCGTTTAAATAATTAGGTAGCTCAATCATAACGTAACTGAAGAATAACAAGCAAAATCGTGTAGTTTTAATATATAAAAGTATAGTAACAACTGACAGGACTGTCATGTGAGTTGTTATCACTACTTTAACTTTTCAGTTTTGTTTTAGAGGACATAAATAGGCTTGTTCTATATCAGAGTATGTGAGGTTGTCTTGAAGACAATACCTTTTAATTAAATAAGTGGTAGTGGTTTTTAGTTCATCCAGTCTCCATCATGATCAATGGTCATCTTCTGTTTTTCCAAATTACATGAATGTCACATTTACGTATAAGCTTTTAGTGTACGATGATGACCCGAACTTGTTAGTATCAGGAAATACCATTGATCTGTTGTTTTTATTTGATCAGGTTATTTAATTTATGATTTTTGTCTGTTCATGTCATGATTATTATAATCTTTGCGCTATGTATATTAATCATATATATATGTGTGTGTGTGTGTGTGTGTGTGTGTGACAAGAAAATAGTGAGTTCAAATGTTATTTCAATTCTTTATAAGTCAAATCAATACATACAAGAAATACTAACTATTTTTTACTTGTAATTAGGTAATTTCATCAGAGGTCAAAATATCACTTGTTATTCAATTACTTTAATTTATTTTGTGATATGTTATATTTTGTCTGAAAACTTATTTTATTCACGAATCACCTAAACGATATTAATGCTATCCAATCATAGCCAATTCTGAAGATACTGATCACTGTAACAGATGTTTTATGTATGGAATTTAGTTTGAGGTAATCGATTTTCTTTAAGCTGCTTAATTGTAGTCAGTTGTGCATACTAGCAAAAATATTGATTCATGTTAATGCACTTGTTAAATATACTCCCTAGATTGGCTACCGGCTCACTTGGATTAATGAGGGATTAACCAGTTTGCAATCCCTTTGTTTTATGGCCATAATATGATGCCAAACGAATAATATAAATTTTATCATTGTTCAATAAGATTATGAGACATACATAGAATTGCTATTAGCAGTGAAGTGTTCTAAATAATCCAAGGAAGATTGATTCATTGCCACAATCCAGCAATAGATACATCTACGAATCATCGGCATACAAGTGATATTTAATGGTAGATAACTGTACAGTGATGCCAAAACGGTTTGTGTACATTATGAACACCAAATGGCTAAGTACTAAACCTTAAGTGAGACAAGATAATAAATTTAGGAGATTCAGCTAAAACATCATAAATTTACACTCTCTGGTAATGTTGTTCTAAATAAGATGGAAACGATTTGCCTGAAAAGGCATATACATTTTCTAGTCATTAGAAAAAAGATATTATAGTCAACTGTATCAACTACAACATATAGATCCAGAAGTACCAGAAGTACTGGCTTACCCTGATCAGCGGGGCGCCTCCGTGGTCTAGCGGTAGCGTGTTGGACCGCAGATCACTACCACCCGTGTTCGAATCCCGGCGTGGGCATATCTGAAGGTTGTTTCATCTTTGACTTCGCCTCATTACCTTTGGAGGTCGCTCGGCCCATTTAGCCTACCTTGTGCACAAAAAAAAGTGGCCGTAAAACATCAATCATCATCATCGTCTTACCCTGGTCAGTAATATTGTTTCAGTGATGTTATCGCTTTTGCTCGCTAACTGATATAATTCAAAAAGATTATTATTAAGTAAATACTCCCTTCATAGTTCATTCCTATGAGGTAATCATAACAGAAATATCAAGTGCTGAAGTGAGAGGTATTGGGCCATTCAGCGTACTCTAATATATCACAATACATCAATAGTTATTAAGGCAAATGAAAAGAAGAATGTTATATAAATATTCATTTAGGTAGACAGATTTTACAAGGTATTTTCATGGATCTTAGAAAAACACTAGTTGATAATGACAACTGAAATATATTTGTGATTTGGTCTTTAAAGTTATTCTAGTGTAACGAAGCATATGGTTATAGTCAGGGTTGGCATGTACCGTAAGTAATCGAGGTTAAGTCGATTTTTTGAGGAGGGAAAAGTGAGTTCTCAGAAGCATCTCGACTTATCTGCACGTCATATTTCCTACCAGCTAAAGGAGAGATATTTTGAGCCATCCTTTACACACGACATTATAGGATTTAACCAAATAAGAGCCAGAGTCGGAACAAAATCGCCACATCGCTGCCTATTAATACATCATTATTCGATAATTATTGATTCATTTTCACCAAACTATTACAATAAATATGAGCTATTGTCTTTTAATTTCATCTTGATTTTATAAACGAAAAATTATTAAAAGACATGACAGACGACAACTAACGATTCACATGTGCGTCATCATGGAACTGCTGATCACGGGATTCAGTAATTGATTAGTTTGCATGGATCATTGGAATCCACTTGTTCATCGATTAATTGCACAAAGACCCTTTAAAAGCAGCCTTAATTTTCCTCACTTCTTACGCAGCATCACTACATGATTTGTTCAGAAATGTTTCAACCAAACCATAACAATGGAGCACCTTGTTGCATATTCTCTACATCCCAGTTACAAGGGGGCTAAACTATCACCAGATCAGTTGATTATTGTCACAGACTCTGTAACCCTTGGCAGTTTCTTCCCAATTTCTTTCTTCCTGGAAGAAAGGTTTCCTTCCCAGTAAAAACCCATTTCTTCCCATCGGAAGGGAAGAAATACCTTTCTTCCGGGAAGAAGCCCAACCCTGGTTATAGTTATAGATACAAAATATTTGAGAACTTCATCAGCAGCTGTCTGATCACATTCTCTATAAGAGGGCCAAATGTTTCCATTATGGCTATGTACTACTTATTAGACATCGGATGAATACAAATACATGAATGGAGAACGTATTCAAATGCAAATACTTTTTGAAAATATTCATGAATGTATTCATGAATACTTAGAATACTTTAAAATACCAATTTTATGCTTAGTTTTACCTGCCAATATGATATATTTATATAAATATTTATGTGTTTATTATATATATATTTATACACATATTTATATACATATTTATAACATAATTACTTAAAAAAACATTATATATATTATTTACCTTATGTACATATCATTCAGATACTATATATAAGGTATACATACACCTAAACATGTTAGATACAAATATTTGCTCATTGTACATCACTTAAGATAACCTGTAATCTAAGTATTGAAGAATTAATTCACTTTGATGTTCATCCGATTTTCAAATGTTCTGTCAGTTAGCCGGCATCGATCAGGGCGAAACATTTGACTGTCAATACTGAAAAGGCGCTCCAATGGTGCAGAAAGTGCTGGAACACCTAGGTAGCGCTGTGCCAATTTCAACAATGCTTCAGCCTTGAATTGCTTGCTTGTTTAGTAGACTATAATGGCAGCATGCGTTGTATGCTCCCTTGGGAGTTGAGATATGTGCTGGGTGGAAACAGGTCTGAGTCAGGGATAATAATATTGTAAATAATATTGTAAAGCGCCTTAGGGCAGCTTCCAGCTGAATAGGGCCCTATATAAATATCACATATTATTATTATTACTAGTTCACATGTTTCTATATCTGACTCACTACGTGGCGCACATCCCTGTAGCTTGAAACGAGAGTCTACAGCATCAGATAAGATAAACACTTGACGGGACTCGAATTTGTAATTCTATTTCTCAAAGATTTCTTCAAAGCTGTCACCAGACCAGTATTATATCTGGAATGCATATTATTCAACGCAGCCTTAAATCCAGTCACACATGGCACAATATAACTGGAGGTAACAATATTCTGTCCATGCGTGTAGTCTGCGGCCTGTCGAGTGGAGTCAAAACCCTGCATAGTTCTTGAAGAAGGTTGCGATTAGGTGCAGTCAACTTTGTTGTATCTAAGATATCCAGTTTGTCTTGTGGTGCTTTCAGTGCCTTTATAATATTGCCCTTTTCCATAAAGCATAAGAATACTGTGAAGGTGGTATTGGGTGTCCAGCGATGAGTTGATGAAGAGAAATTATAATTACATAAAGTTGATAATTTCTTATTGAAAAAAATTATTAAATTAATCAGTCATATTTTTGACTGAGTTAAAATTGTTGGGGACACACCTTTGTTTTTAAGTAGTACTTTGTAATAAACGGGAAGAGTCTCGTGTTCTGACGTCAAAGTGCACAAGGATCATGTAACCGTATCCAGATAGGTCACAGATACTCTCACTTAGCCATCATCGTGACCTTATCTTATACAGTTCATTTACATAAATATGACAGCTCGGTATAGATGTTTCGTGCTATAAACGTACAAAACAATCAAGAAGGTTGTAATATTCGTAAATACATTTAATTCCTAAATTATACTTGTCTGGCGTTTGTTTACATCATTATAACTGGCTCATATAAACACTAAAATAGGTTGTACATAATGACGTCAGACATCAGAAGCATCCCTAACTTCAAAATGGCGCCACCTACAGACTTTTATTGGAGTGGCCAGCACTTTCGGCAAGATTTTAAAATATGTGGTTGGTCATTTTTATATTTTGTCGTCATTTATCATTTATGTGAACATTTTTTATTAGTTCTGCAAATTTATTTGCGATCACCTTTTGCTTTAATGGAATACTCCAGAAATCAGATATCCCGTTAAGTTCACTTACTCGCTGGCGTTTCATTACATCGTTTATCAAAAGTTTGTACTAAGTGTTGAACACATTGAATTCTATTTGTCATTTATCAAATCGATTAAAGCTTATAAGTGACTTGTTAATTAAATATTTAGATCTGCCTAAATGGTTTGGTTAGAATTATTTTGACGAAAACAGTTTGTAATGCGTGAAGTAACCGCCAAGAGCCAAAGGGATAATATAATTTGGGGGCATCACTGGTCACAATTTATAATGAAATTCCCGTTACATCCGACTTTTAGTGTGTTACATGGCCGTGTTCTGCACGCATGCATACACACCTGTGATTGTGTATGCCCCATCACTGGATATTTGTTAAATGTATGATGTGTTCAGTTTTAAAGAGCGTTTTCAGTTTCTTTATGTCGCTGCACGACATAAATTGGTTGAAATAATGTGATGATAGTTATTTAGTGCAAGTGGTGTATATTACCGTGTATCGTCGACATACAGAACCAGAGTCAACACAAACTATATACAAATATTATATAAACATAAAGACTACTTCAATGTACAACCGGGTTATATTTAAGTCGAGACAATCAGAGAAAACAATTAGTCTGCCTGTATATCTTGTTTAGTTGTGACTAGTCCTAAATGCGCAAATTCATTAATCACAAACGATGATCAATTATCCAGCCAAAATGTGTTTTTTTTTGCCGATGAATCAAAAGACAGTTAATTATCTGTTTAGGAGGTTATCGTGAGAATTGGTGAAGTTATCAATGTGTAACTGGCAATCTTATATAGATCTATGTGTGTGAGTGAGAGAGAGAAGGAATAGTAATTAACGAGTATAATAATGTAAATTATGGGCTAGCTATAGCCAAACAGGATAGAAAGGGTCAAATAATGTATGGTCGTTTCTATTATCTAAAAAAGATAGCAGGTCTTTTGCTAGAACAAACCGTGGAGATGAACTTATTCAAACTGAAATAGGCTCAATAGTGATCGGTTAGAAATCCCAATTTTTGAAGACAGGTTTAATAAATGAGAAGTATCTCAACATTGATGTCTTATTAGAGATATAGTTGGAATGATATATACATGTACTAGCATGACACACACACAACGACTGAAAGTTAAAAAAAATCATTTATCACAAAATAGCAACAAATTGATATCAGCTGATCAGAATAGATAGAGAATTTTATCAACCAAATTAGCAATGAATAATGTTCTCTCTCTCTCTCTTGTGTGTGTGTGTGTGTGTGAATCAAGCATCACAAGGAAAACAAACAAAAAACGCAGCACGCATTACGATTACTTTTTCTCTCTCAAAAATACAAAATATATATATATATATATATATATATATATATATATATATATATATATATAAAAGCTACAAGTGAGAGTTTTGAAACGTAAAATAAGACTTATTACATAGTATATACAAAATCCAATGATTTTCCAGAAATCAAACAGATCCAATATTTAAACAAAAAGTAATACGAGAGGGAGTTCTCCCTTTTGAATTCCATCCACGATGATGCGTTGTGAGCCAGCTATAACTGTAAATAAAATAAAATAAAAATCATTATTTATATTATAGTTAATGAAATTAGAAGTGACATTGATGACTAAACCACGACGATTTTACGTACAAATATTACAGCAGATAGAGATAAAGAGTTTCGGGATCCTGGCCTCGGCATGTTTCCATAAATGAAAGAATGTTTCGGCTTTATTATTTTACTCTATTATTTTCAGTATTTAAGTCATGTAAAACGCGAATGCTAAAATATTATTTTTGCGGGATATGTTTCCATCCCGGAAAAAAAATATTATCTTTAGCATTCGTGTTTTCCTACCTTTGTCAGATAAATATCAGGAGTGGAGTCGGTGTCATCACAAGGTAGACTGTTCCAGGCGCTGTCTGCTGACGTCTGTCTATTGTATTGATTTTGTACCTTGATTCCATTCGTCCCAGAGTAGCCGCTGTCCATGCTGTAGACTCTCATCAAGTCGCGCTGATTTCGACTATCATCCTGACTGTTCTTAGATGCCACCGATCTGCTTGCCGTGTCAGAATCGTTCGATTCAAGACGTTTGCTGTACGATTCCTGAATGGCTGAAATGGCTCCTCCCATCCAGGAAAGACCAATGAATATCCAGGCCGCGACGCAAAGGCGATAGATACCCCGGAAACCTTTATAATCGTGTTTTTCTTTGGTACCTTATAAATAAAAGTAAACACGACATTCATATTGTTGTTAACCAAATTATTGTTAAACTGCATAATAGAGAAGTCTGAGATTTTTAGGCCTCGAATAAAATATTTAATGCTTTGATGGAATTAATTAAATAATACTGACTATGTATTTAGGATAAAGTCCTCCCCCATCGGACATAAACAACGCAGACGGAACCGCCCCCCCCTCAAGTTTAAATGTCTAAGATGAAGTATCTCACTCCAGTGATAAAAAGTGCGTTCTTAATACGTACGCATACACAACCTCAAGCACACACCCACACACACAATTGAAACTAGTATTCTAATACTGTGTGCATTGCGTGCATTTATAATGATTGGTAGTTATATATAAATAAATAAATGGACGATACATAATTTATACAGAGAGCAATTTATTTGCATCCGATAAATAATGAAGCAGCCCTACGAACAACAGACATTCATATTAGTATTGCTGATTATTTAACAAAAATCAAATGTTTCAACCTAGACCATAATATATCAAACATGCCAGATGCGTTCATCAGGTGAATACCGTCTACCTTCTTACCTGCTACATAGTCACCAAATCCAATTGTAGTAAGAGTTATGAAGCTGTAGTAGGAGCCCTCCAAAAATGACCATTCTTCCATTATCATGAATATTAGCCCAGGAACGAAGATGAGCAGCCCAACACCGATAACTATGTAAAATGTGTCTCCGCAAACTTTAGCTCCAACACTTCTAGAGCCGTCCCGTTTCTTGCCAAAGCAGCAATTCTGTGACTTCTTCGTGATCCAGTACAAACGATCACCAATAGCAGCTGCCGTGACAAGGAATAATGGGATGCCGACTAAAGCGAAGGCTGTACAGAATATTACACCTGGTACAGTACTTGGCGATATGTTGCCGTATCCTGAAAGTTTTAAAATTACCGTTAGTTCTCATCTAAAGCTGTGTTTAAGTATGAGTGTTAGAGTGATTGTCTTGTGTAATCTTGGTTACGCCTGGAAACATTGGCCAGGAGCTACCCTCTATGTAAATAAGATTATAAAGCCATAGCCTTTTGTTGACGATGAAACATCTCGTAGACTCACGAGCACTAGGTATAGAGTGCCATGGGCTACCAACTGCATCCCAGGAACGTTAAATGTATGTATGTATGTATGTATGTGTATATATGTATATCTCTATCTATCTATTTATCTATCTGTCTGTCTATCTGTCTACCTGTTTGGCCTCGTTGGTAGAATGTTGGACTATTTATCCTCCATGGTTATGGTTACGCCGTGGCACTATATAAGGTGGAATATTTCATCCAACCAGGCGACTAGCAAGGTTTTCTCCACCGAATATGCCATATAATGTAAATTCATACTTTATTTACAAATAATTCCCGTGGTGAAGCTGTAAATTACACACCTATACGTCTCCCGTAAAATAACTGCCACTTCGGCCATTACTCTGTCTGTCTGTCTTTCTGTCTGTCTTGTAGTCTGTCTGTCTGTCTATTAAAGACCTGCACGGGTTGGGTTAACCCGTTCGGGTTAATCCAACCCGGACCCGTGGATCGGGTTGGGCGTGTTGAACTTTTTCTTCGGGTCACGGGTTGGGTTTAAGTTAGATAGACAGTGTCTATCTACTTAACAAATATAAAGGTTCTTTCGGATTAGTCTATTTTAAAGAGAGTACAATATTTACCAAGCGAGTTATCATAATGAAACTATCATGTCTTACCTATGGTCGTGACAACAGTCATGGCAAAAAATATAGAGCTGTAGAAATCCCAGTTACTTTCAGATATTGTATCATTAGATACCAAATAGCCCGTCTTGTACGCTTCAAGTGTCATTTTTAATAGCTCTTGCATCTCTTCTTGTCCTAGGCATGTTTTGTTTTCTATTAAATATAAAATCAGTTAATATATATATATATATATATATATATATATGTGTGTGTGTGTGTGTGTGTGTGTGTGTGTGTGTCGTGCGCGCGCGCGCTCGAACGCACACGCACGTAAATACAAAATTATTTATGTACATAAATTATAAATATATAGATTTGCATAAACATCGCAATAACACTATTTAACACTAGAAATATTCTATAGGCTTAAGTAATAAATGGCGTTTTGTATTACTTAGAAAGCGAAGGAAGTACTCGTTGGCATTGTTCCTAACTGATGTCTCGTTGTCATACTCAAGTACGTGGAATACAATCCCACCTATAGTTATATACGCTACGGTAACAAGTACAACAACCATACAAGTCAGTTGCTTCATTGTTATCCTCTTCTAGACACCTGTTGATTAAATAAAGCGTATTCTTTTACAATCAATAAACATTATATATATATATATATATATATATATATATATATATATATATATATATATATATATATTACAACTGCTAATGATAATAATAATCATTTAATACAATGTTCTTACTAGCAGATTAAATATCTAATTAAGATAATTGTAAGTAGGTCTGATATGCCGATATAAAATGATCATTCATTGTCAACAAAATCCGGATCTTTTACTGAACTCAGCAAAGGTGTCGAAATCTTCTTGATTTAAGGCAATTGGATCGAGCGACCTCCTAAAGGAATGGGGCCAGTGAAAGATGAAATAGACTTCAGGCATAGCCCAGTCTGGGTTTGTACCTTGGCAGGAATGTTTAATTTAAATCTTATGATTGAACAGGTTCATTTACATTATGCTTTAAATTACTCTAAAACGTCAAAGAAAATCAATGCTTTTGATTTTTGTTGTTGAAAATTGCGATTTTTATATATTTAAAAAAAATAGATTTTGCTAATTAAATATGATGTTAGCCAAGTCAGATGGTTAATCTTTCGCAGATTTCACACGTGAACACCGAATGGTGCAATCCAACGACAATAGAGCTCCATATTATAAAGACATAATAGTACGTATAGTGGAGATGAGCCTTCAACAACCACATAATAGTAGGGGTTATTTTTGACAAATGTATTAACATGTATGAACATATCACACCAGTATGCCGAGGTACCTACTACCATCTTAAGAACATCCACTGTTTAAACGCATTCTTCACATAAGAAGCACTTGTAAGTGTAGTCCATGCTTTTGTTACATATCGTATAGACTATTCTAACTCCTTGTTATATGGCATATCTGATTATAACATCAATCGCCTTCAGCGAATTCAGAATAGTGATAAATACTCGAAAATGTGGTCAAATCACCCCAATTCTTCAAAAATACATTGGCTACCTGTTATACAGCTTATAAATCTATAAATGACATGACAACTGAATACCTGTGTGAACTGGTATCCATTAGAAAGTCACCCCGAAAAAACTGAGGTCATCCAGCCAGATACCATAGCAGGTACTAGTGTATCGGCTCAAGTCATATGGTGATTGTGCGTTTAGTGTTGTAGCCGCCACTTTGTGGAATAGGTTGCAGGCAGATATTAGAAATGAGTCGTCTCTTGAAAAGTTTAAATCGGTTCTAAAACATATCGCTTCAAGGTTGCTTTCACAGATAAATAATCATTATCGTTTAAATCACGCGCTTTTACAGACATATTATTTTAGGTATTATTATATTACATATTATTTGTACAGCGCTTTGAATGGCTCCTGCTAAAAGGGGCGTTTTATTAAATATACATTACTATTATTATTATTATTATTATTATTATTACATTGCCAGGTGAAACTTGCTTTGGAGTTATAATTAAAATTAGCGCTTTATTAGACACTAGAAATACATGCTGTACAAATATCTATGTCTCACATTACTTGCTTTTGATAGTACTGAATAGAAACCATTACTACTACTATTATTATTATTATTATTATTATTATTATTATTATTGTTATCATTATTATTATTAGATCTTGTAACAGTGGGCACATAACTTTACTGTTGCTTTGAACTTTTATGTATTTATGTTGATATCTCGCCATATCTAAGCCCGGGCAAGACATCGTGTGGATGTAATATGGAGAGGTGACCTCGCCTGGCAAAATTGGTTGCCTTGACAAGGGAAATCAAAGTGTCAGGGACATGAAGATGTTTTTGTCATGCATGAAATAACATCAAACCGTCTGCTCAGTGGGGGAGGATCACTAAACCTGACGCCATGCAGAGAGATACTAATGCCATTCTGCTACTTCCAGCAGGAAAAGAGCTGGATCTCCTCCTATATCATCGTCACCTGTCAAGCTGTTCAAGCCACAGGGTTAGCATATGGATAGGTATGTCATGCAGACATCAAAATACATATACGCCACCAACACGCATTCTCATAGCCAATTTGCTAGTACTTTAATACATGGGTTATGTGCTGAGGAGACTGACAAAGCCATGGAACACATACTGGAAAACGATTCAGATCTTATGGCCAATATAGTTAACTATAAGGCAAAGACAAGCCCATTTAATCCATTCATGTTGTGTCTAAACAAGTGAATTCTGTGAGTTCAACTGCCTGGTGCCATTCACAATCAGAAAGATTGACTGACACACTGTTCACCCTTATCAACCAACTATTAAGTACTGTAATAAAGTGACCTTGATTTGTACGGTTTGATTTGCTAGTTTCGGGGAGAATCACCAGGCTGTTGCTTGATCAGCAGAGCCTCTATTAGTGTTGGAGTGGTTGAGAAAAATCCTCCCCGACCACTCACAGGGGGTGCAATACGGAAAGATAGAGCCGAAATACCCCGAGTGTATTACGTCCTCAGTGGGTCTTAACGTCCCCCTTAATTTTACGGTTAATTTGGTGTGTATATTATATAGACCTTTAATAAATGTATCCTCATATATGTCAGGAATATTTAATATTTTATGATTGCATAACACATACATAACCATTTTTAATGATCGGTTTTGATTAAAATTAAAATAAATACTCGATAAAACTAATTTAAGAATAAATCTTTGTTTAGTTTTAAATAAAATCTTAATTTTGTTTTTCAGCCCTGAATCTAGATGTTTTATATAGTGGGAGGAAACAAATTAGATAATGTTTTGAATCATCCACGGCCTAGAGTCATAGATACACACAGATAGATGTAATATTAAACAATACTGCTAAATTAATTTAGTCACTCATTGTATAGAAAGAGAGAGAAAGAGAAAGGGGGGGGGGGAGAGAGAGAGAGATAGAGAGAAAGAGATGGGGGGGAGAGAGAGAGAGAGAGAGCAAGAGAGAGAGAGAAAGGAGAGAGAGAGAGAGAGAGAGAGAAAGATGTAATAAAGTAATCCAATACAAGTTAAGTTAAGATTTAAAGACAGACTGGCATCTTTGACAGTTTGACGATAAAATATCAGCTTATTACGACAGTTTTATCTTCTCCTGTCAATAGTAAATGAAAGTTAATTTAAAGAACTACAGGTGATACAGCGTGACACACGTACATCTGACTGTACATATTACATGGAATGATTTGTTTTATAATATACTAGAATAACTAATCTCGAACAGCTTTACTTACCCGTATTTGATTAAAAGACAGTCCGCTATCACTTTTCTTTTCGTGTCGCTTTAAAATACTGTAGAATATTTACATGAGTTGGTTTGACAGCTGACACCACACTGTGGGTGGGGGGGGGGATATTACCTCAATGTGAGTTCTTATGTTCTATGTTAAACAATATAAACAAACACACATCAATAGAACATTCAACTTACCGGATGACCAAATTCACCACCCACACATACCATCCACAGGAAGATTGAACCAACGTTATAAAGTATTTACGGTGAAATAAGCCTTTGTATACACAACAGGATGTTGTCAAACCACAGAATACCAGAGCATGTCACGGAATATCACGCTCCAAAATATCACAAGGAGGAATATTGCTTCCTAGAATGTTACAAGAAACAACGATTCGGTATGCGATATCAGAATACGTAGTGTCTCACCACATGGAGTTTCATTCGGGATATCGTATTTCAAAGTATTCACCGTGTCCATTTTATCCTAAATCTGAACATGTGTAGTTATGTTTCTATTGTCCTTGTCCGTAAGTAGTATTTAGTTCTGTGATTGTGGCACAAATGTTATTCACCATTTCCTGGTAGGTGACGCATGTAACGGGTGATGCATGACTTAGCGGACCTGTTTATGGGTACGTGGGCTAGTAAAGTTAAGCTCCAGTGAACAAGACTCCGTCATATATGTTTACAATAGGTACATAGTTTTACCTGCTATGCGAAAGATGACTCTCAACAGTATTGTAATTTTCGCCATGACGTCAACATCCTGGTAATTTATTTATATTTTCCGATATAGAATAGTGTCCTAAGTAGACTGTCCGTCCATATTAAAACTAGATCAGATATATCGCCGCCTAAAAGAGCTTACATTTGGTTGCATCAGGCGAATACAATTCGATTTGGGCCACTGATACAAATTTACCATTATTCGTCAGCTGTGTGTGTTTGATATTAAGAGATCAATTTTAGGCTGAAAATCTACCTTGCTCAGCTGTGCGACAGACTATCGGCTAAAATTTGTGAGCCGATAATGGTTGGCAAATTAAAACACGCGTCACCACGTTAATAGGTAAACTAGTAATGCACAAGCCATAACTGACGTGTAGAACGTGTCACAACTGATTTCACAATAAATGTTATGCTTCAAAATTGATAGGCTACATTTAGTTTCCGTCAACCATTAGCGTAACAGGTGGCTTTAAAATGCCACTACAATGCGATGTGTTGGTATTTCGAAGAATGTCTAACAGAACAAATACAGTAAACATATTTTCATAACTATCGTTAATGGGTGCGTGATCGGTTGGCCCCTCGAAGATTTTTCTTCTAATTAATACCACATTTCGTTTGTCTTTTTGCACAGATTTTATTCACGCGACACAGCTTGTACACATCTTGTACACAAACCGAGTCATAATTCTATTTGAAGACTAAGGCTTGTTTGGCACTGTGCCTACGTATACATAATTCACGCTGGTGGTAGATTAATGTTGATATATGCGTTTTCCTCTAATCGAGAGCTGTAAATTAATTTTATACATTTTATTATGTATCTGGGTATCTCAGTATAAGGTATATTTAGTATGTTTTGATTGTTTACCGCAATATTAAATAACATTATAAAACTGTATTGATTATAGACTAGGAATATATATATATATATATATATATATATATATATATATATATATACAGACTTGAAAATAAATATGGAATATAATTTTATTGTTTGTTATTTCTTACTTACAATTATGTTTTTCCAGTGAAATTTATGTATTTATCGATATAATTAGCCTATGATTAGTATTGCCAAAATGCTAAATATACGACATATGGGATCATTTAGCAATGCATTAAATAAAGCAGGAATTTGTCAGGAAATCGATTTCAAAAGTTCTGATTATTTAGAGTGTTCAATCAGGCACACGAATCACAGTTCAATATTTGGTATGACCACCACAGGCATCGTACAGAGCTTGTACTCATCGAGGGATGCTGTCATTCAAGGTTAGCAGAGTTTAAAGGGGCAGAGCTTGCATGCACCAATGAATGCCTGTCGCAATTCTGCTAGATTAGTAGGCTGGTTGGCACTTGCATCCATGGTGCGTGTTACTTCGGACCACATGTTCTCTATAGGATTCATAGCTGGAGAATCTGCTGGCCATTCCATGCGTTCGAGCCCTTCAGTTTCCATGAAATTGACCACTGTGCAAGCTCTGTGAGGCCTGGAGTTGTCATCCTGGTACACACAAGTATGCCCAAATGTCAGACGAGCAAATGACAATAACTTTTCCTCCAGGATCTGTAGGTACTGGTACTGATCCAGGTTTCCATCGACGAGATGAAGGTCACATTTCCACCATGGTGATGATGATGATGATTGATGTTTTACGGCCACTTTTGTGCACAAGGTAGGCTAAATGGGCCGATTTTCCACCATGGTGGAATGCACTCCATATAGTAACTCCTCCGCTTGGACTCTAGGTACGATGCAATCTTCATTATAGGCCTCATGTTGCTGTCTGCGGACTCGGATACGACCATCTATCCGGTAAAGCAGGAATCCGGATTCATCGCTGAAGATGACATGCTGCAAATGACCTGGTCGCCAGCGGAGATGGTTTCTAGCCCAATCCATACGCGCTTGTCGATGTCTTTGCAACAATAAAAGATTCTTCAGGGGTTTCCTGGCGAAGTAACCTGCACGGATCAATCGCAGATTCACTAGAATTCTGGATACAGGGGTATTAATGAACCATAACCACTCAGCATGAAGGGTGTTTGCTGACATGGTACGCCCATTTCGGCACAAACGTAGCAGATAACGGTCTTCTCTTTCTGTTGTCTTACGAGGACGTCCTGGTCTAGCTCTGGGTGTGCGTACGCCTGTCTCACGATTTCTTTTAAGCACCTTTAAGACTGTTCCCTGTGCTATCCCAAGAGCTTGGGCAATGACCTTATGTTTGGAACAGATACGCCATATGGCAGTAACTCGTCGATAAATTCCTTCATTAAAATGACGGAGCATGATGTCAAGAAAGTTGCCCAAATATTTCAGCAAATTCGGCCTGCACGCCAGAGTACCACTAGAGATATCAATAGCTCTACCACCTAGTTTATAGAGCTTCAGATATCACACCACATGGACCTTGGGTGTTTTCGTCACCCACTCACTCAAAACAACACCACGTGTTAAAAACGTACGCCAAAATACTCGTCACGTATCAATGATTACGCTGATACCACTGAACAGATTATAAACACTAACCAACTGGTCCTAATATGCTGTTCCACAAAAGAATGCAACGGATAAAAAATATATTCCATATTTATTTTCATGTCTGTATATATATATATATATATATATATATATATATATATATACAGTACAATGCCTCGTTGCGGCCACGCCTCTACAGCAGTCAGTGTCTAAAATGCGGCCATATTCTACGGTCCATAACATCCACCCATGTAATGCAATGCTAATTATGTTGCAAACAGCGGTCACGCCTCTAATTTTTCCTGGCTGCAGTAATTCACACGTGAGGCTAATTAGTTTCTGATGAGACTTAGGGTAAACATACATAATTTGATCGATGATCGTAGAAGCTATTGAAAGAGATAAGTTGCTTGTGATTATAAGTATGCCTCACCACATTACATGTATTTCTGACAGTATCACCCAACGGCTGAGAAACTTGGCCGCTCGCTTTCTGTAAAAATGAGTCCACAATTTCCGTAATGGAGCTCCGGTGGCCTAGCGGTTAAGCACCCGGCACTTGGTGCCAACGGTCACAGGTTCGAACCCCGTAAGAGGTCGAAACTTTTCCAGGGATTAATTTCTCGGCTCACTACATCGTGGGTGGCTGACCACGTTAAATGGCGCTGCCGTCTCCACTGAATTATTTAAAATAAAGGGGGACGTTAAAAACCGCCTGAGGACGTAAAACGCTCTGGCAGTGACCACCCTCAGGGTATTTCGGCTCCATCTTTCCGTACTGCTCCCCTGTGAGTGGTGGGGGAGGATGTTTCTCAACCACTCCAACATAGAGGCTGTGCCCAATAAACGACAGCCTGGGGATTCTTCCCGAACAAC
>JAODUP010000054.1:515000-542500 GCA_025642065.1 Paralvinella palmiformis
AAACATCAATCATCACCCCAAGGAACATATCAATTACAATACATGATCCAAATAGATATTCTAGTTATGGCTGACTCATGAAATGAGCTCAATAAAATGTAGATAGCCTATATTTGAGCTCTGAATCTCTGTTTCTAATCCACCATTTTATCATTTATCTATCATGATTATTAACTAAATTACTTTTAAACATTATTATTATCTCATAAATATAGCCTAATATATCACATCATCATTAGGAAGGATACGTTATTGTGAGTATTGTTATCCTATGCATAAAACCTTGACAGGATTGGCACCACTGCCACAAACACACCAGATGTTATGAAACAAACACCACCACTTATCTTGTCCTGTTAAGGCCTTCCACAGTGGAGGTGTCAGATAGCACTGAAAGAGCCCCAGCACTGAAACATCTTCCACTTTCCACTAAGATATTCAGAGAAAACGATGACCTACCACCAGTCTTAAAACACAATCGCAGCATACGACCACTATGGGGATCGTCGGAAACATTGCCGATTGGTCGTATCTCTGCCAAATCGCAACCAAAAATCGAACGATCCGGTGTGACTGGGATTTTAATCCCGTTGCTTACTTGACCAGATTACCTTGTGTTATATCCTGTTATTTTACATTATTATTGTTGATAGAAATACATTCTGGATCATACATTAATACAGGCATATAAACAGACTTCCAGGGATAAGTTTTTACATCATCTGTTGCATCAGAGTAAACCATTCCATGTTTTGTCACCAAATAATCTGATTATCTACATTTACTAATTTTCGCATTAATATGTTCGGTATATTATTATTAAAAATGGTACCAAGTATCTGGAGTTTATTAGCAATTGTGATATGTGAAAAGCCCAGGTACCGTATAGGTTCAAGTGGGTTATACATTTGCTAACTTGTTATACACTTCGTTATTTTAATGCCAAGATTAAAATGTCACCTTTTGCCGTATTCGTGACATATGTTAATTCATTGCTGTTGACTAGACGCGGTTAAGCTGAAAACGGTAATATCATCAGCATATGCGTAAGAATTCAGCGTCAATCTACCAACATACACATTCATTTGATTTTAAACTAATAACTAAATTGTTTAATAAGATATTAAAATAATATGGCGACAGAATGCCCTGTGTTACATACTATTTTCGATAGGAATGGGAGAACCCTGGCATTTCCAAATGGTTGGAAATACTGATGCCTTTTGTCAACTTTTAAACAACGTTTGCACGATATATGTATCCACGACTGGCATACCTGAGTCGAAGTAATGAGCTGTGGCCGTTTATACATCGGTATCAATTATATGTCTAATTATTCATTGTACCTTGATAAAGTGATAATACGTAAGCAATTAATATCATTATCAAGATTACGCATGACTGGTCACCGATTAGGTATTGAGATGCGAAGGTCGCATCGGCCAGCTCCTATCCAGTATGAGGAGAGGAAATGTATACATTGTAAAAAAAAATAGATGACGAGTATCACGTTGTACTGGAATGTTCTATCCATGATCGTATCAGAAAATTACATATTCCACGTTATTATCAAATACATTCAAATATGTAGAAATGTATTGAATTGATGTCTACCACTGTTTCTGGTACCTTGAAAAACTTAGCCAAATATTGTTACACCGCAGAAACACAACGTGCAAATTTAAATATTTGTGTGCAACAACCTAGGCCTTATGTATCTTTGATGAATTAACATAAAAGCTGAGGTTCTAAATTCACCTTGCCACTTCATAAATGCTATTAATCTGGCATACCATTTGTAACATAACATATAGGGATTATTAGGAATCTTACCAATAAGTTTAATATGACAAATACCATCAAAACATTTTTCAGCATCTAGACTGCAATCATAAAGAGGTGTACCTTGATAATTACGTTATCTTCTAGTATCAGACAACAGCCTGGTGCCAAATGATGCGCGCTGAGTGTCACATGTTTCAGTATCAGATATCACCGCAAATTCAAAGGTTTTGAGAATGTTGTATTATTGGTAATCGGTCTGTAATTTTCTGGATGATGGGGATTTAATGTTGATTTTTCTCAGGATAGGTAATATGACACTTTGTGTAATTGTTAATGGTAGAGATAAATTTGTACAGTCAGACTCCTGGGCTGCATCGCGCGTGGTCTGGTTTATTTCAGCAATATGACGGTCAACGCGGAAGTGAATATCAACACAATTAGTGTTTAAAAATAGCTGTAGGATGTTTAACAGTTTTGTGCTCATTAACTATTGGGTGTATGGTCTATTATGTGAATAATTATCCCATTTCGATAGAATGAATTGTGTTACATGAAGTAGCTTTTCTGTCACGGACAGTTGATTGACATGTAAAAGGCTAATTGTCATTTTGACTGGGAGATGATCACTGCGATTACTCTCATCCAATGGCATTATGGCACATGATACGACAGATCTGGTGTCATGGGATGTTGTTAGGCACTGATAAATCCAGCTCCTCTAGCGAAAGGAATTATAGCAAATTGATTGTTCCAGCATAAAATCTGCGACAATAAGATCATTAGGACACATAAAATCATATAATGTAGAACTATATGTATTAAAACCAGTACGTTTCGCTCATCCTGGTGGTAATATTAGCTTTATTGAAATTCCCCGATAATTATGATGGGATTAGAGGAGACATAATTATCTGTCACTCCTTGTAGCGTATCAGTTGTGTCAATCTAGGCTTCTGGCTGGTTTATGTTGCCTCCTTGGAAGAAAGGCATTTAAACACGTATTATTATTTGCATTGTCTATCCAGACGACTCGCAGAACTTAATCACTACAATACGATCTTTGTTTGTTTCAATTTCATATTAAACGAGTAGATTGCGATACGTAATGACAAGATTAATTCCTCCATATGATCTGTCTTTCTACTCTGGAGAGGTAGTATCCATCATTGACTTAAAAAAGAAGACCCCCTGGGGACCATTTTGCTAAGATTTAAAGTCTTCCTTTTCTCATATTTAGACCGTAAATATATCTGACCTAACAAAATGTCATATTGCGTTTCTCTAATATTTTTGTCTTTAAATTTTAAGTCTAACAATGTCTTAAAATTCCAGTTTTTAAAGTATCCGTATTTTGGTCTTTATGAAAAACAAAGATGGTTCTGAATGCCATAAATCATCGTCGAGACCGATTTTTTTACAGCGATTGTCTTTGAGGGATCTTACAGAGATTAACTTGTTTTCGGACTATCGGCTGAACTGCTATATCATCGAAGATACAAGAGATGAATTTCCCGAAGCGAATGCTCCAACCTCAGCGATAGATCAAGAGCTTTGACACCCGAAACGCAGGTAGCCATTTACACTACAATATGAAGCTAAAAATTGTTTGCAAAGACTACACCCTTTATATGCAAAAAACAACTATTTAAGTCCCGCGAATTGGGGAGGGGCGCTGGCATAAGCGATTCGTATGAAAGCCACATGACAAATTTTCTGTGATTTATTGTAGAAAGACATCGAGTATTTCAGCACATAAAATTGTTAAAATATTTAGTTGTAACTAGATTAATTTATTCATTCTATTTGTTTGTTGAACAGTGTCTTAATTTTGTGATATTGCACAAATTCCAATAATAAGTATATATTAATTGACTGGAATTATTTTGTTAACAATAAGAAGAAAACTAAATTGATGAGCATGCGCATATATATATATATATATATATATATATATATGATTATTATTAAAGATATTTTTTTATATAAAAATCCTATATTTTAAAACTATTTAAATATAATATTAATTCTATTTCTTTAGAAATAAAGTCAATATTTTATTTTAATCAAACTCTTTCATATAAAACAATATAAGAATTGCACAGCTATATATTTTTCCCACGAGCTATATCAATAACTTTAATCAACTCCATTTTTTTAAATGAACTTAAGTTACTTCCAATATTGGAGTTTCCACTTATAACATGAGTTACTTAGTATGGGCAAAGCTCGTATCCCTGGGGTCTTTGGTATGGGTTAGTAAACATTATAGACTTCTTAGCTCAGCTTAACAAGAACATTAGATCTATGTTAACGATGAATCGTCTTCATGAAACTAGGCATTTCAGGCTATTTTTATGCCTGAATATATGGCCTTAGATTTGTAACTATCTGATAGAGCTATTTCTCTCCTTCAAAATGATGCCTTATATAAGTCTTTGCGTCCAGCCGTTATGGAGTTATTATAATTTTCATATATCAACATTTTGTATTTTGTGGGTCAACCCAGCTAAGAAAATGACACTGGCTGATGGCACCGTTTTGGGGTAAAATTGGTGCTATTTATTACACAAAAGGTAAATAATTCCCCAATCAGATACCGCATTCCAATAAATGAGCTGTTGTTTTAATTACTGATACCAGTATAATAATATTGAATTCATAATGTATTAAAAATGGCCACCAAAATCAAAGATGGCAACCTAAATCCAAGAGCGATTTTTTAATGTTTACGAGTCGTCTTGATTCCAACATTGGTCAACAAATGAGGTGTTGTTTTAATTATTGATACCAGACATGCTAAGTCTCCCGGGATCGCCGGGAGCCTCCCGGTTTTGAGCTATATCTCCCGGTCTCCCGGCGGAAGCTGGAAATCTCCCGGTTTTTTAACGAAACTGAAACAAAAATATCTAACTTTATCAAGCTTGGTGTGGAATAATTTATTTTAATTTTACCTGTGTGTTTTCTGGGTCATCAGAAACTGTCCAAACCGTGTTTGCTATAGCTCACGCTTTCTTGTTTGACACGTAATCGCGACCGGTACGATGACTAGCGCAGCTAAAGTCATTGCGTCAAAACAAACATGTATCTTTGACAGTGTGCGCAAATTCTACGTTGCGGTTGTCAACAAGATTATCAAAATCTTCCCATTCCACGACGACGTGTTCAGGGACCTTGCTGCAGTCAATCCCAACCCTGCTCTTCGGGAGTCCTGGAGCTCATCATCTGCTCGTTAATTGGCTATTCGCTTTGGCCTCGTGACATATGAACATCATGACGCACTCGTCGCTGAGTTTCAGAACTATCAGCTAATTAGCTGACGATGAACTGCCGCTCTACTCTGCTGACAGTCATGTCGACACGTTTTGGGCAGAGATAGCAAAGAAGAAGACATTTTCTGGTGGACTGTGCTCTCTACATTTAGAGCATCTCATGACAACACTGTCAATGATTTCCCACAGCAATGCTGATAGCGAGCGCGTCTTCTCCGTGTGCCGCAAGAAGGCCCACCGATGGTTGATCACAGCTTGGCATCGACACTCTACACACTCTACTTTCATGCAAAATCAACATGGATGAGCCGTACGCTATGCAATTCAGCAAGACAGCGATCTGCTGAAATCGGCAATCTATAACATGGAACTATGTGAAAGACAACCAGTGATAATAATGTGTAGACCTCGGCTTATGTGACTTTATCATAGATCTGTGTTATAATAGTATATGAAATGAGGTATATGTGAAGATAGCACAGTCTACCTTTACAAGTTTTTTAATATTATTTTTTGGGCTAGATCTGTATTGACACATACTTTATTATCATGTTTTTAGTCAGTGCATTAGTTTTAATAAAGTGCAATAATATGAGATTATGTGTTTAACATGGTTTTTATATAATTTTTTGCTCTAGATCTGCAATGACATATGCTTTATTATCATATATGTTTTAATCAGTAAAATAGTTTTTATAGAGTACAATAATTTGATATTGTGTCAGTGCCTGGAACATCGACATTTTGTAGTTCATCTGGTGGCAGGTGTTGGTTGGTAATAATAAAACTTGATTGCTATGGTCTAAGGGATGTTTTCTTCTCTGTTACCAAGTAATTACTGTAATATCGATTTACGTATAAAAGTCCGATTTCCTGGGAGCCACTGATTTACGTATGAATCTACTGTTTTGACATTTCTGAATCTTCACATCTATGCTGATACCAGTACAATAATAACATATTAATAATATATTCAAAATTTTTTTGTAGCAAACTTCAATTCCAATTCCATTAAAAAGCAATTCCAATTGACAGAGTTATGCCAATTTCTAGATTGCATGAAATCGTCATGAAATTAAAATGGTCAACATATTAAATATAAAAAATAAACAATGTTCCACCCATTTAATTTTACTATATTTTTTGTATGTTATTGGTAGATCCATAGCTTGCAAAAAAACTTCATTTCTATTGCAATTAGTGATGGGTTAGCGCTTTTGTCATATTTTGACTAAACTATTATGGCTGTGTATTGTAGACACTACTAAACTGTTAAAATAATTAATTTAGTCTAGTAAATGTTTCACGGAGGGTGGCACTTTCCTGTATATGCCACATATGGGAGAGCCCCATTGAGTTACCGTGTAGCGACACATATGACTTTATTTTAACTGACGTTATGTGATAGGAAGAGGGAAATATTAGCATTCAGGTCCAGCGTGCTGACTTATCAATTAAGCTTATACCAACACAAACAAATACACGCCAATCCAAGTCTTGTTGTGGACCGGGTGTCGGCGGCAAGGTGACTGCTCTAGATGCACGTCTGCACTTGCTGCTGCTAATCCCTTACGATTAATAGTATGTGACCCGTTTTCGCGAGTGATTCAAAGTTGTAGGGCTAGGTATTCTTGAAAATATCAAAACTTTCGTCGGAATTTGACATTTTGTTTGTCAACTAATCAAGACGCTCGTAAATAGATCTCTTGGCAAAGATGACGTCACACGATAATCCCTAGCGAGTGTAGTAGACACTAGCAATGGCTCGTGAAAGTTCGGAAATTAAGGATTCAGGGAACATTTTAATAGAAAAATATAGCTGGTGGTTAGAATTGTTTTGAGCGTGATAGTGGATCTGATAGGGAATAGAATAATTGTTTGTTACGTTATATTTAAATTTCTTTTCCCGTCACCTTTAAATAAAATCTGAAGTCCAACATTTTGAACATAGAAGTTCACTGAAGAATAAAAACAGAATTAAGTCTTAAAATCAATTAGACACTATTATCTGATTCTTAGCAGTAAGTTGGCAATGAACAGTATCAATATTTCCTAAATATTTTAAGACCGAGCGTTATAGCCATGAGCGAAAATAATGAGAAGCAACCGATATGTCCACATATCAGTACGTTATGCTAAAATATCAGCCTTTCCTCCTTATTGGATAGTGGGATATAAACACAAGCGATATATTATAAACATGTAGTGAAGTTATTTACATGTAGTGAGCTCCGGTGGCCTAGCGGTTAAGCACTTGGTGCCAACGGTCACAGGTTCGAACCCCGTAAAAGGTCGAAACTTTTCCAGGAATTAATTTCTCGGCTCACAACATCGTGGGTGGCTGACCACGTTAAATGGCGCTGAATTATTTAAAATAAAGGGGGACGTTAAAAAACCCTGAGGACGTAAAACGCTCTGGCAGTGACCACCCTCAGGGTATTTCGGCTCCATCTTTCCGTACTGCTCCCCTGTGAGTGGTGGGGGAGGGGATTTCTCAACCACTCCAACATAGAGACTGTGCTGATTAAGCGACAGCGGGGGATTCTCCCCGAACAACAAAACCAACCAAACCAACCAAAGTGATTTACAAAAGGCTGACAGAGATCATCCAGTACTTCTAGAGTGAGTTGAGGCCATAGAGTTCAGGTTACCGCGACAGTTATCCTTTTATTTATCTTACAAAGTGTAATAGCACAACTTGCTATTGGTGTATCAGGTGAGTATATTTGAGGTAATTGGGAATTAATTTAATTGGATCAAGATAAAAATAGTTTTTGTAATAGCACATACTTAAGCTCAAATGGTTCAGCTTCGGCCCTCATATTAATATAATGAGAAAACCTACTTTAACTGTAAATAAAATATAAACAAAGCTATATTCACTGATCATATATACATATACATACTTTTCTCAATAATAAATTAAATGCATTATCTGCTTCTACCATTGGACAATTGAGCGAGTAGTTTCTATCATTTCTATCCTGAATATACCATAGAAAGGTATTTTTACCCTGTAGGTAATTAGCATGCGGGATAAAAACTTGGTAAACCTGCCAGGGATATTTTTAGTGATAAGGAGTATAAAAAATCCCAAATATGTCAAACATAACTTTTTGCCAAAACTGATCAAACTGATTTCACACGTGAATCCCACATTATATTATGGTGCTTCACCACCCACTAGTCTTATCTCTCTTAACATGTGCCCCTTCTCAGCTCCAAAAAGTATATTAGATACCAGCTCAATATTTAAATATAACTCTAGATATTATAGTCTATTACTGGCTTTAGGTACTTTCTATGGTGTTTAATCCAGTCCCTTTTTATATCATCAATGCACTATAACTGACATTCAATAACTTTGACAAAATAATCTAAAACATACATATATATATATATTCTATCATCTATCAGTCACAAGAGTATCATATATTAAAATCGTCCTCACAATGAAACAATACTTAAATCTTCTTTATTTACATTGATCAGCTTCATGAGATAGAGAAATATCATACAGAAATGTTATGTGAAAGGAATTTAAAGCTGCCATTAAGGTACTCCTTAAAACATCATAACAAGTATATTTAACGTGGACAGATACAACACGCTCTAAACATTTACAATTAATAACACGCTGCCCAAATTATTAGCCTGTGTTTGACATTAGAAGAAAAAAAATCCTTTATTATTCCAGCCTTGACAGAACATTATAATTTCTGGTCAGCATGAGGCTAGAAGTTCTCTTAATACTGAATAAATGACACAGCACTGAAAACTCTCAGTAAGCGATATACTGTTTTAACAAACAATCTTACATATACTATTATATGGTTTGGTACAGTCACACAAGTCATTGGTAAATCACTTTCCTCATCATAAAATATCCGTGAGTATTCTGATCATGAACATTAGACATTATTCAATTATTACATACTGATATGAAGCATATGTACTTTACATTTCATACAGATGTATAGCTAGATAAAGTTGTATGATCCCTAAGACAATTAAGTACAAATTAAAGGATAGAAGAAATCCAATGAAAACTTAAGCTTTGTAAAAAATTTACTCAAAAGCTTACAATAGGTCTGACAAGACTTTTGTCTACAGAAATGTAAACCATATGTATTGTTCGACATGAAAAAAGAAATATAACAATAAATTACATCATAACTTAATAATAATTGTATAAATAACTTTTTAAAAAGGCTGTTGTGTACAAATATAGTATCAGTTAGGTTTATAAATATTACACTGTGATAGAGGTTTTATCTGTTTAATAATTAATGGTTCTAATAAAAAATAATCAATACAAAAAGCCACTGGGTATTTTATAATAATATAATCTGAACTAGACTATTGCTATGATAGATCAAATGGAAACAATGTTAATTTAACCACGGCATAAATGTGTGTTGGTTTATTAACCTTTTCCAATAATAGCACAGCTAATTGTAAAAAAAATGTAATAAGTTTAATAATGTGCAGATACATATACTTTATTAATTTGTTGATTAATGGCCCATTTAAATATACATGTACAAATTTTATAACTTGATGTATATGTAAACACACACACACACACACATTATTCTATTCATGTAAGACCTAGATAGCTTCAACCTTTATACATTTAATGAATACAAATTATATTGTGTGTGTATGTGTTTTAGCAGCATGGAATAAGATAATGGTACAGAAAATCTTGAACTGTGTATTCAAACTGGATGATTCATGAAGGTACTGAATTCAGAGCAGTGACTTTAGATGCCAAGCCATGTATAATGTCTGATCAGTCCCTAAATCACTATGCAATAAAACCCTAAATTGTATATCACATACAGTAGTGGTGTCTGACAGTAACACATCCAGGTCAGATCACCAGACATGGGGTCAATTCAATTCTAGAATAAGCAATTCCAAAAATTGGAATTAATAAATTTTGAATTGGAATTGAAATTTGCTACCAAAATGAATTAAATCAACAAATTAATTTACCATTTAATTTTTTAATTCAAAAATATTTCTTCCATGACAATCCTACTATTTGGAGTCATGATAAAAAGTAGTAGGTAAAAAATGGAATTGATAATGTAATTGTTGTCTTTCTTCACAGCAACATTACATCTCAATTGTTAATGTTATAAAAAAATAGTTTGTACAATCAACTACTATTAATATTGAAAGCTTAATTGTTATCATCAAATTTACAATTGTGGTAAGGCAGATCATTACAGCATCATAGTCTGGGCACAGTTAAAGCTATATGTTTTAGTGTTACTAATGACTAAAGCAAGTCTTAAATATCATAGCAACTGACATAATTGGATGACTTTATTCTCAAATACTAATAAAGTGAATAATATATATATATATATATATATATATATATATATATATATAACTAAAGTTGTTATAAAAGCACACTAACCAAGTGAGATAAGACCAGGGCCACTGCACAAGATATGATAAATATATTGATGTTGATTTATATTCTAATTGTGCATGCACACATACACATACACTTTCATGGGTCGTTTTTATTATTTAAATAGTAAATGAATTATTCTGAAACAACACACTAAACCTTGTTTTAAAATCCTGATCTGTAAGAGCACCAAGTGGAATTATAATTCTAATACTTAGTTTGTGCATAGATGCATCTCTTAACTAACTTATGTTTTTAAACACCAAAGACAAATAAAGTAAATCGACAAACAAGACACAATAACATAAACAAACAACCAAGTATTCTGTGGTATGTTTTAAACATACACAATCTCTTTTCAAATGAATTTGATTAAAAAGTTGGTCAGTACTTAAGCATCAACTGCCTTTTGTGACTGTAGTTCTTTGGTATGTATAGGATTATTACTTTCTGTCATATTTACATCAGCTTTTGTTGTTGATTGATTGCTCAAAACATCAGCATTTTCTTTCTTGTCGTGGTTCATCAACTTCATCTCAACTTCCTTCTCTGGGGACTCTTCTTCATCTCCTATGTAAATTAATTGAAATGTGTCAACCACATATAGATGATATTTGTTTTTAGAATATCTGTTTTGGCATCACTGATTCGCCATACTGTGTCAAGTGCATGGAAACAGCAGCACACAATCTACTCGAGTATACTAAATAGAAAGACAAAAGAGATGATATGCTGGGACAGGTATAGTAGATTGTGGGAGAGGCCTGGCATGGCTATTGAAAAAAGTCTACACTATCTAAATAAAATACTGCTTGAAGGTGATAGTAACTTAAATGAACAAAAAATAGAGATGTTTATAACAGTCAAAACCTATATTGAAAAAAACCAAGCAATTTAAAAAGTTTATCTGGATTTAAGTTACTTTTTACTGTTTACTATTATACATTTATAAATGTAAATATTTGTAGTAATACAACCTTGTACGATATGTAAATGTATACTTATCTAATATAAATTGATGATATATGGATTACAAATGTAATAAAAGTAAACTCTCATAGTGCATTGGTGAATAGAAACACTGTGAAAACATATTCACAGCAGAATTTGGCCTATTTTACTAATTTGTTGTAAACAAAATTAACAGCATAAGATTAGGTTTAAACCAGCTTCTGTATAGTTTCAATTAAATAATTTGCTTTCACAGGTATGTATTAGTAAACTCCAAAGTCTGTTATAGTCACAAAGCAGGTGGCCAGGGATGTAAAGTTTGGTATAGCATTTAAACATCCACTGTTAGTTAATTAAACACTGAAATGTTTAACATATAATGAAATGTAGAATTAACCATATGACATCATTCCTTAGTGATGGTAGATACCTGTATTAGGGGGCCAAATCCTTCTCTCCCAAACAGTGAACTCTACTACAATGTCATGAAAATATTGCGTTGTCTCATATTAAGGACACTCCTCGGTTATAGCTAATAATAACACCTCCCCAGACTAGCATTATAGACCTTGCCAACTAATTTTCACTGGCTTTTACTCTTCGGTTCAGCCCAGAGTGGCGGAGTTTCATGGTTTTCAATGTGGGCCGGATTCTTGTTCTGAACATCTTGGTTTGAACAATGATCTACTGCGTAATACAATTGGAATTCAGATAGGAAAATACTTCTAGTGATAGATTAGTTTCTTGACATTCAGCACATTCCATTATTAAATGTTGTTATTGTCAACAAAGTGAAAAGAATGAGAGTAAATATTTCTTTAGTGAAGTCTGCTAGTATTGTTGTCACTTGAAAATTGAAATGGTGACAGACAAGGTTTATTTACATTTTAAAATCAACTCATGGTTCACGTTAATTCATGAGAAATAATACCTAACTGCAATATATATCAATCAATACTTTTCTGTAATGCAATATGTCTCTGATTTGATAAGTATTTTCTATCCAAATAGCACACCCGTTTGTTTATTAGAATTATGCCATCTATGCCGGCGCATTATCACTGACGTGCAAATGTGCCATGAGTCCGCTGCTAGACAATGGCGAACATTCTACATGGAAAATGCCCATATATAAAACAAATTGTTGAAGATATCTCTGAATTGTCCTGGTAAAATGATAGTATTACAACTGCCTTGTCCATTTTCGATATTATTATAAATGGCCAAAAATGTGTATTGAAGAAACACTATGGGAAAGCCACTGCCTATACATAAACTTTTGCTACCGCTTGTACACAGGAAATGTGTTCTGCAAACTACCACATAGAACTTCCAATTTTAATCTATTTTGTTTACTAAATCAGTCTTCTTTGAATAGAAATATACTAAATATCACCTTATCTTTCATTTTGCTTTACTGACTGTTGGAATCGTGGAGTAATATCACCGACAATGATCATTAAAATATACAAACGAATCTTGTGTACACACTGAAAAGAAAGGGTGATCTAGACTCGGCAATTAACGGGGTCGTGTTTACAACCTGATTGTAGTAGTTCTAAATCCTGGTGACAGATGTCACTAGCTTAATTGGCAAGGTTTATTAAAGTTTTTTTTTATAAATCACTTTTCATTTGTGATAGAACATTTTCTTAGGTTTAACAACAGTAAGGTACAAAATAACCAAAAGAAGAACTTGTGTCGGAGCCATAATAAGTTGCCAATAAGAATGATAACATTTCATGAGTAATGATGGGTTCCTACAAAGAATGACTGATCTTAACTCAATACTCCTACTAGGCAAAGCACCACATGAACCATGGAATAATGATGATAGTTTTTTTACGGTCATGTTTGTTCAAATGGTAGGTAAGCTAAATGGGCCAAGTGACCTCCAAATGTAAGGAAGCGAAGTCAAAGATGAAACAACCTTCAGATATGCTCATGGTCGCAGGTGTTCTGTGATCCAATACGCTACCGCTAGACCACGGAGGTGCCCTGAACGATGGAATAAGCACTGTATGATATATATTGTACACACACAAATGTGTTTCTCTTATATTTAAATCAACACTATATATATATATATATATATATATATATATATACAGGGGTGGCAAGTAATGAAGTAAAAGTACTTTGTTACTCTACTTGAGTAGTTTTTTCAAGTAACTAGCAGTAACGAAGTAAGATTTCAACTACCGGTAACTACTTTTACTTGTAAATAAGGTGTAGTTTTATTTGCGGTAACACTACTTTTTATTTCATTAATTTCAGTTACTTCACAATGTTTTTGTTACTTTTTTAGTCAAAAGTTAAGTAGCCTGATGACGCTCCATCCGGGGATATTTAATTTTAATTGCCAGGTGAATCCATTTGGCAGGTGATTGATTGTTGCTTTAAGGCCACTTTTGTGCACATGTTAGGCTAAATGGGCCTTGCGACCTCCAAAGGTAATGAAGTGAAGTCAAAAATTAAACACCCTTTAGATATGCCCAAGCCAAGATTCAAACTCAGTGATTTGTGGTCCAACGCGCTACCAACTAGATCACAGATGGGCCAATCCATCTGGCAGGACAATGGTTATTAATCCTGTCCAATCACGAGCATATTCGCATTCCGGATTCAGTGCAATCAATTTGAAACCTATAGTGATTATGGTGAACGTGAATGTGGAGAGCAAATTAGAAAGTGGCGAAGGGGAAATGGGTCCGGGGCAACACCCGTGGCCATATCTGTCGAAGATATTTCGATTCTTGTCGAGGAAGGGCTTGAGGTTCATCAAGCGGCACCTGACTGCAATGCAGGGGGCAACACCAGATGACCAGGCATCAGACCATTTGGATGAAGATGATGACTTCTTTGTTAAAAAGAGCGACAATCCAACAGCTCTAACACAGCTTGATGAGTATCTGCTGAGTCCATCTACAGAGACAATGACAGTCCGGTCCCAGCTAGTGCTGCATGCGAGCGCCTGTGAAGTGCAGCTGGGCATATCTTCACTCCAATGAGGGCTCACATTGGCGACACCAACTCGAGGTGGCAGCACATGTGCACATCTGTGAATTTTCTTATCTCTTGTATACATCTGATTATCAGTTTTTGTGTTACAATAAATTTTATCTTCTACTTTTAATTTTACTTCATTATTACATAAATGGACATAAATATGACTTAATAGGGCCCAATGAGTGTCTTTCAACTCTGGCTGTATAATTAATTAATGGTACTCATCAGAAACTAGAAAACAGCAGCATACTAAAGATTGAAAGAAAGTGGCTGTACTAAGTTCTAGATGCAGACCAGATTAACATTAGTAACTGAATGGTGGCAAAAACATGGAACTGTATGATCTTAACTTAGAAAAAATCTGTTCCAATGAAAACTGTTGCGGGTAATTTATCATAGTTACTTCATATGGTGAGCAATATATATATATATATATATATATATATATATAATAGATAGAGACACAGATATATAGGAAAAGAATAGATAAGTAGATAGGTAAATAAATAGATAAATGTGAGAGGGAAATATATCCCATATAATTACCAATATCAGCTGGATCTTCTTTCTTGGTCCTTTTCAGACACAGTACCTTCGTCAAAAGATAAACTGCCAAACAAATGACAGCAGATATGGCAAATGCGAGAAATGTAGCTTTTGGTCCAAAGATTTGATACACTTGTCCACTTAAAATGGAACCAGTTCCTTTACCTGAAAAGCATCATTTTAAATGGCAATTATTTTTATTTTTGCAGTGTCAACTCACACACACACACAAGCGACTCAATGTGTGTTCACATTGAAAATAAAAATAATTGTTATTTAACTCTTACTATGTACATATGTGTGTATGTTTTCACATTGCAAATAAAAATAATTATTTGATATGCATTGTGTGTATGTGTGTGTGTATGTGTGCAGGTGTGTGTGTGTGTGTGTGTGTATGCATGTGTGTGTGATATGCATCTTGCATACTTAATGTGTCTAATGCAATATTTTAACTCACCAAATCCAAAGTATAGTGCACCAATCAGGCTTTGTATGGTACCATGCATTCCTGGTGGCGTAATGGTATTAGCTTCATAACTAACTGTAGCATACATTAGACCAAATGTAATGCTGTGTAGTGGCTCTACCAGTAAAGTGTACCAAGGACTTGTTAAGAAGGCATACACAAAGAGGCGTATACAGTATGCTGTGTACACAATACAGATGTTGCCAAAAATCCCAATTCTACGAATAAGATATCCTGCAGACATTAAGATCAGGACCTCTGGTAGGCAATTAATCAACATACATATACCCATGAGGAGCTTTGATGCTCCAATCTCAAAGAGGCGTACAAACAGGAATGTCTCTATGATCCCTGTGTATAATCCAAAAATGAAGGTATTACAGAGAAGAACTAGCACATCGCAATGTTTCAAAAATTGTCCAAAGTTTGTCAGTAATGTAGTACTGATGATTTTACCAGAAATCTTATAAAACTGAACAATAACACCACCAACAATAGATAATACAGAAAAGAGAATGAATGCGAAGAGAAAAGTGTAAACTTTTTTGCTAACTTCTAAGTCAACAAAGGAATCCATAACAAATCCAGAAATAAGAGCAAAAGTAGCAAATCCAACTGTTCCCCAGAGACGCTGCTGGCCCCATTTACCAGCTTCTTTTCCAAGATAATTGTAAACTAAGGCATCTACCAATGAAAATATTGGGGCAAAGAATATCTGGCCGATAGTGAAAAGCGTCATAAATACCCAGAAGGTACTGCCAAATCTGGCCATTTCTCCTGAAGTTGAACATTGGGCATCCACAGATGGCTTAGCGGTGAAGAAACCATCGCACATCATGTGACAGCTGCTGATAATATTGAAATTGGTGCAACGAAGATCAGAATAATATTTGCCATTATATGTAAAATTAAATACAGGATACATAAAATAATTTGGTTGTGGGTTGTACGTAATGACATCTGCAGCTTTGAGCTGTTGCTGGCTTATACGAAAAGTAGACAGTTCACTCTGACTGCCATTACACTGTGATAAGGCAAGAATATGATTGGATTCAGAGAAACAATTTAGGGGCACGGTGCCATTAGATACTGAACATGTTGTTGTACATGAAGAGATATTCACAAGTGGATTGGTTAAAATTGTATGATTACCATTTATGTACACATTATCTGTTGATGTGGCACAGTATTCTAGCAAAGATCCGGATTCACTACAAATCAGCTTTACAGAAACATTACACGAGTGATACACTAATGGGTTCTGGGTTCTTGGTGTCAATAACAAGAAGCCATGAAATAAGCCACTAAACACACAACAGGTGATTAGGAACTGTTTATGTTTTTGTAGCTTATCAGCAAGCATACCAATCAGAGTTCTTAAGATAGCTGTAATAAACGGGGATGAGCCATAAATAATAGACAGCTCAGAGTAAGTAAGTCCGATGCTTCTCATATACACGCTGAGATAAGGTAGAAGACTGGATACAGCTGTGAATGAAAGATAAAACTAAACTAAATTATACACAGTTATATATATATATATATATAAAACCAATACATTCTCTTTTCATTACCATGTATTTAACAAATAACTTGAACTCCATAGACGAAACAAGTAATTACAAATAATGCTTCATTTACCTGCAAGTTCAAAGAAATATGTAAACTTCACAGGTAGAAGATTCTTGTTCACGTGACAGTAGCCCATGATTGCTGCTAAAAATAGAAATAAGTTTACATAGCAACAAACCTCTTATGTGTCTGTGTGTGTGTGTGTGTGTGTGTGTACATCCACATACACATGTGCATACACCCATATTATGACAAACTATATCATGAACTACCTACTGACTACAACATTAGGAATTAATATATTTTCTACCTTGTTTAAATTAACATATTCAATAAATAGCTTAATAATAAATAAAGAATAAACGTTAATTATAAATTATGAAAACTGAAATGCAACTACTAATATGGTGTCAGTTTATCATTATGTTGTTGACACATCTATAAAGTGTGTAACAAATTTTGGCTTTCATCAGATATCAAAGTCAAAGTAAAATTTGCTAATTATGATAATATCAAGATGATCCATAATTGATTATACTCATGTTGATAACCAAGATATAATCTTAAAAACTGTTATTGTTACATAACTAATAGGTATATTATTGCACAATAAATATTTATTATTATCTTTTGTCTGCAGAGCAATATTTTACCAAATAAATGCAAATATTGTTAAAGTCATTCATAGCCAATAAATATCTTATTAACAAATAGAATTAAAATGATGGATTATATATAACATCATTATAAACATATGTACTTAAATATAATATATATATTTGACAACTAATCAGAAATAATATATTTTCAAGTTTTTTATATTAAAATTAGTTGATAGGTTATGATGTTTTTGCATTGATTAAAAGTATAAAAAAATCTCACTCTCTGTGTTGAAACAAAATACCTTATCTGTCTTTGATACAACCTAGAGCTGATCCTGAAGTTCAGGAATTGTCATGAAAAAGATGTTTTACTTTTTAATACTCAAGTCAGTCAGATCTGAAAGAAATATGGATTAATTTCTCTTAAGCATAACAACAGTTTCAATTCTGAAGGTTTTGAAAACATGCGTCTTGTCATTTGTAAATTTTCATAAAAACAGTTTAAGCATAGAAAAAGAATTTTGTAAATATGTACTTGAAATATTTTTTTTTATAGCTAAATACACAATTATTTTTCTAGAACAAAACCATATTATGGCGAGCAGCCGTATCAGTAAGTAAGAATGGAAAACAACTACCAAAATGTTTTACATTACAATCTAACAATCAGTTATTAAAATCCTTAATGTTCTCTGCAAACTGAATCTGTAAGTTGGTGGAAAAACAACGATAAGTAGGCATTTTATAATAAAAATTTATTATAAAATGCCAACATAACGTTGTTTTTCTAAAGAATCTGATCAAATATTTAGAACCCGTCACTAATGTGTTTTTAGTGTGCATCATTTGTGAACTATTAGAATCACTACATACCTCAGTTTGCTGAGTTGTAATTAAAGTTTAGCACAATTGAATGACCAAAGGAAATATTCAAACAAGAGTGTGTCAGAAAATGTCCAAGAAAATGCCTGAAATACCTAATAATGGATAAGTATTACAAAAGTACAAATAAAAAAAATTGTAATTTTTTGCCTAGATTCAACATCTGAAAGAAAAAGACTACAGCTTACTAATGAAGAAAAACCAAAGAATGTCAAAAATATTTTAACATGAAATAAAGTATTCATACTTTATTCAAGTGACAAAGTGTTTTGGAACTGTTCATCTCTCACTGTCAAATGGCCTGCTTCTACTTTCATTCCAGTCATCACATACTGTAGCGTTCTGAAAATATTGTTCCTTTTGTCTGATTAATTATCTCTGTCTCTCTCTATCTCCCAGTAACACACACACACACACACACACACACTTGTGGTAATTACAGAATCAAGGTAATTAATTATGATTACAATTACTCGATGATATAATGATTACATTAATAATGACTGTAATTAATATTAATAGAGATTACATTATAAAGTAATCATGAATACAATTCATATAACCCAAATATGAATGTAACATTTTATCATTATTCATTTAAAGCACTAATACTTCATTAAAATCCATTATCTGAAGTGGGTTATTATCAGACTCGTAAACAGCCATATAATAACTAAAGTACGATTTATTTTGGTAAAGCCATTTCGCATTAAATTACACAGTAAAAACATTCATACAGCAATAACAAGATATAAATTATCCTTATAACTGTGATTGGAAAATTGCTATCCTTGCAAAATTATAAGACTATTGGGTGTAAAATGTAATCATAAAAAAACTGGAAAGTATTATCTTTGTGAAATGTAAGGTAAATTTATTATTTTAATAAAATCATAACCATGATCTCACAAGCAGGAGAATAGATTTGGAATTGTTTAAATATTTAGGAAATATTATACATTTCATTATGTGATCAAGAATGTTTGGTGTGGCCATGACCAATAGAGTAGAAACTGACTGATTACAATTCCATCTACTATGTAACTGATCACAGTTATAGTATATCTGGAAATGAGGTTTATGATTATGATGTCAATTACTTGAGACTGTGTAATCGATTAAAATTATTTACTATTATCATTACCAGATGCTGGACACAGTTACAAGGTGATAACTCAATAAAACATGATATTTAGGGTGCAAGAAACTAAATGTAGCTGAAATATGACATCAAGCCAAAATTTAATAAAAACTCTTTATTAGATATTTATTCAGCAACATAGATTATATAGATCCATATAAAGAAAATTACATAATAATTACAAATATAATAAGTATGTTGCTGAGGAGTCACATGGCATAACTCTTGTAGTTTGGGCAGTATCCCTAGGCTGTCGTTTGTTTGGCACAGCATAATGCTGTCTACCTGTGACCCGTTATTAGTTTATAGGTCAAGAAAATGTGTGCTGTTGTGTCAGATTTGATGATATGAGTAATAACAAATTATTATCGTGATAACTTCTACCGGCAGTAATATTAATCATGATTACAAAATTAATATGAGCAAATAATAGTAAATAACAGTGATAATAACGATAAAAAATATATTTATCATCTTCATCACGATCATTCGAATACTAGTTAGAACAATATAAACAAATTGTGTAAATTTAATATTATTATTAAAGAAAAACAAATACTTGTGTATGTTGTGAGATGAAAGTGTTTTGTTACTGTCAGGGTTGTGTGTATTTATTGAAAATTTTGAGCTGAATGTTTTTGGCTGTTTTATATCAACAATATTTTACCAGATAATAGTACCATTATGTCTTATACTATTCTGTGCATTATTAGTTCTCCTTTGGGATACATGGGGATTATCATTTTATTTTGGGTATCATGAGTGTGAATATTACTGTTAAAGACTGCCATCTGCATAAGAAGGCTTAGTTGTGTGCTCTTGTTGAAAGTAAACACACAGTTAGCTACCTGAAGTGTGTGTGTGCATGCATAAACACACACACACATACATATAATTTAATTTCAGGGGTTGCACTTGTTTAAATAAAGGTTGTATAATATCACTCTATTTGATGCCTGTCATTATTTGAAAAACTTTCTTTTGTGTAATGTTATATGTTTATATAATAAATGTTATATGTTCATATAAATAAAATTTTGCACCTATGTATATGCCTAGGGATCATGCTTTTTCTCTCTCAATTCATGTTTTTCGTATTTTGTGCTTTATTATGTATGAAGTTATTAGAAGAATATGTTTGTCCAACATTTAAAGACACTTTTTTTATCAAAACCAGCAATCCAGTATTTCCATATCTGAGTCTGTTGATATGTAGAGTTGTTGAATATTAGATGACGATATGTACAGAGTAGTCCTATCAGCAAATAATAGAGTACCATCAGCAAATAACAGAGTAGTACCATCAGCAAATAACAGAGTAGTACCATCAGCAAATAATAGAGTACCATCAGCAAATAATAGAGTACCATCAGCAAATAATACAGTACCATCAGCAAATAACAGAGTAGTACCATCAGCAAATAATAGAGTACCATCAGCAAATAACAGAGTAGTACCATCAGCAAATAATAGAGTACCATCAGCAAATAACAGAGTAGTCCCATCAGCAAATAATAGAGTACCATCAGCAAATAACAGAGTAGTACCATCAGCAAATAATAGAGTACCATCAGCAAATAACAGAGTAGTACCATCAGCAAATAATAGAGTACCATCAGCAAATAACAGAGTAGTCCCATCAGCAAATAATAGAGTACCATCAGCAAATAACAGAGTAGTCCCATCAGCAAATAATATCTTTTGCAATTATATCACTTTGCAAATAATATCCCTTTACACGTATAAAGACAGTTTATTAAATCATTGTATATATTATAAATAGTAAAGGTCCTAGAACTAATCCTTGTGGAACTTCACATTACATGGTTGTTATCATTGATGTTTTATTCTTATTTTGTACATACTGTGTTATCAAGATAATTGTTAAACCATCCCAAGGCAATTCCTCTATTTTAGTATTGTTTTGGTATCAAAAGCCTTGGAAAGGTCTAAAAAGTGGCCAAGGAAAGTTTGTTATGGTCAAAGGAAATTATTATGTCATCCAGAAATTGATGTATATCATGGAATGGTGTTTCCTGAATTCATACTAGCTTGGGTAGAAGATTGCTTGAGAAACAAGAGAATTATTGGTAATAAGGATATTGGTATATGATTATTTAGTATTTCTTTATTTTATAAATGGGTACAACCATAGCTTATTTTAGCAGTTAATTAGTATGGTTAGTGGTAAAGCTATGTCATACTTTATATATTGTATTAAGTATGAGGTTTTTATCATGTCCAGAACTATGTTTATGCTTCATAGAGGTTATGGACTATTTGCCCTCAGTTGCATTCACCCTCGGTATAAAAAGACTATTGGCCCTTTATTGTTATTCACCCTTAATAATATGGACTATTTGCCCTCGTTGTGAGCAGGTCCCCCTCGTCTTCGCCCTTACGTCTGGCAAGGCCACTGCAAACTATGTCGCCATACTCCAGCATGTTGTACAACAGCTGCAGCCTTCACTATCTGTCATTTTAGATTTTGAGGCTACACTCTGGTGTACTATCCGTGAAGTGATCCCTGATGTGTGGATCCAAGGCTGCCATTTTCATTGGAGTCAGGCTATTTGGTGCAAAGTTCAGGATTTGGGTTTGGCCATGGCATAAATGGAAGATGTGAAAACTTATAAATTCATCTGCCATCTCTTCTGATTGCCCTTCCTATCAGCAGAACAAATCCAGCTTGTATTTGCAACCATTCTTGCTCTTGACACCCTGGGTACACAGCACCATCTGGCCTTCAGCATGCTGGTCTGCGTTTAACTGTATCATCCGAACAAATAATAACTGTGAGGGCTGGCACCGAGGACTGAACTCAAAAATCCACCAACACATCTTGCCATTCTACCAGCTAGTTAACTTGGTCCACCAAGAGGCCAGCTTTGTGGATGTGCAAGCACAGTTCATTGCACAAGAAATATTGAAGTGGGTGCAACTCTTAAAATATAAAAATCACCAAACAAAGATCTTCACATTGTGGGAAGATTATGTTGCGATAAAATTGGATGGAAAGAAGCTACCCTGTGAAGTCAACAAGATATACAAACTGTGCATACGGATTTAAACTGCTATGTATACTGTTATATATTTTGCTGCTCTTGCAAATTATTTTTAAAATTTAGTAATAAATTTTATTTTGAATATTTCATAATACATTGTATTTGATCTATTTGGTGATAACTTCCATTTTAACTAAGGGTGAATAAAAATGAAGGGCAATGGTTCTCAAAGGCGAATATAAAATGGGGTGAAATTAACTGCAATGTGAATGAAATTGAGGGCGAATACTCCAGTTCCCCTTCATAGAGTCAATGCATTTTAAAATTTTGTGTGTATCAGTTGGCATCACAAAAATATTAATTTGTTTTCTATTTTGTATGTAGTGTTTGTGTGTGTGTAAGAGAGAGAGAGAGAGAGAGAGAGAGAACTTGGCATTTCATTTGGATATCTCATTCCAATATTTGTTAAAAATTGTTGAATTTATTTGCAATATGTACTTGGCTGGTAATGATTTGGCTACCAATACAGAATGTATCAGAAATTGTGTTTTTAATTGTTAGCGGTCCAGTTAAGTGCATTAATAAGTCTTTTTTTATATTGTATTGATATTTTTTTAATAAGCCTTCATAGTCATTTTATTTTGTTGTTCTCCTTAGTTTGTTATATAGGATGTTAAATTTTATACACTTTTTATATTGAGGATCCAATTATGCTTTGCCAAGTCTTTTTCTATGTAGTGTATTAAATGTTATTAAAAGTGTCACCTAATGATCTCTTATCACTCACAGAGAAGGCATAGTGATGATTTTCTCTTGTCCAGCATTTTCTAATATCGAATTTTGTTTATTTGAGAAGTCTTTCATATGCATATTATTCAAACAGCCTCAGTTAATATTTTGTATGCTATTAGGAATGTTAAGTATAGATTTCCCTGTCACAACATATTTTCACAATATCAATAGCTTATTAATTTTACCTTTCTTAATTGCACATTAAAATTGCATCAGTGCACATTAAAATATGTAAGTGATCTGATATATTAACACACAATATTCTACATTTTTCGATTGATGATGATGATAATGATTGATGTTTTACGGCCACTTTTGTGCACAAGGTAGGCTAAATGGGCCGAGCGATTTCCAAAGGTAATGAGATGAAGTGAAAGACGAAACAACTTGCAGATATGCCCACGCCGGGATTTGAACACAGGTGGTAGTGATCTGTGGTCCAGCACGCTACCGCTAGACCATGGAGGCGCCCTACATTTTCGATTGAATTTGTTTCTCACTTATATATATATATTATCAATGAATATTGTTTAGTGTATAATGTGAGTGGGCTTAGTTATTCTATGAGATGTTGTTGACAAAAGGGATGAATAACTGTTTTTTTAGAACCATTTATTCAATTAATACCATTTCTTACATGTACTAGCCATGTACATTGTGTGTTAACCATTTGATTTGTTTAAAACTAATACTTTCTTTTATTTCTAAATGTATATGAAATATACAAAGTTGACCAAATATGCTTATATATTATAATAAAAATATCTTAAACTCAGAAGCTGGCACACTGAAAATATTTTGAAATATAAGTAGACATCATGATAAAAAATATTTAACAAAAAAGGCAGTGGGTGATAATAAGCAGGATGTGTTTAGCTTTTATGCTGGACTTTTTTTGGCTGATTTCTACACTCTACAAAACCTTTTTTCTCATTAACATAACACATCTATTACTGCATACCGTGGTTTGTTATTAAAATAAATTTAATAACTTTATTTACTAAAATGCCAGAATATGTATTTGGATGTTAATGAGTTAATTGTATGGGACTCAGCCTCACGCATCGATGATTAGATTAAACTGATTAAGTCTATTGTTTAACTAGATTTCTAATAACAAGAGGGTCTACTTCACATGTTTAAAAAAAATCATTGCATATTGATATTCAATAATAATAGTCATTGGTCATCAGCTACGCTAACATTTATCCAATACTAAAATGACGCAATTAATAATAATAATACAAACCACACAGTTGATTGAGCCTTGACATTACAATAAGGACGTAGAGACGTCTAGTAGAGGGTAAGGTTAAAGAAGTCGTACGATATTGGGCGATAATAAGAGGAAATACGATTTACCATTCATTATATTTATTTTCTTATATCAGTATACATAGCATAATATTTAATGCCGTAGATATTTCATTATATCTACAGTGTAAGTCAAAATAATTAGAAAATGTGTAAATTCAATTATTTTGGAGGATAACCTATTATTGATGTTCTAAGCCAGTAAGCAGACTCCAAACTGTAAAAAATCTCGCCTCTTGGCAACTGAACTAGTACTGCACTTTCTTTGTATAATTTTTCGTTTAACAGTCCTGACTACTAACTGTCTTCAAAGACATCCTGACCATCTCCGTGATACCGAATTAGGGTGGCCATTTCTAATTTTCTAAAAAGGAGGACATGATGCTCCCAAAAGGAGGACTGGTGCTTCCAAAAGGAGGACATGGTCAAACTCATACAAGCCGTAGTCATATGGCTGATATGCCACCAACTTACCACATACACATATGCTCATAGCTAGTGCATTTAGAAACCTCTTATTGTTAATACACAGAAATAAAAGAAATATATATCAATATTTATTTTTAACCCAACTGCTAAAAGTTCCTTTATTTCAAAAATACAAAGGGCAGGTGTCATGAACTGTTTATTTCTTGCACTTCTCTCCTTTACTTGCTATTTCCAGGAGTTTTCTGTTGGCTAAGGGTTTTCTGTAGATGGCTGCGGATTCTTCTGGGAAATTAGGATCCTGTTACAATATGTGAAGATCAAAACATGTCCGCTGGCGCCGGATGGAGGACGACCGGCTCAAATGCCGTACAGTCCGCCACAACCGAATGTACTGAATTTAGAGCTTTTTGTTTGTTAGTAATACCTGTTTTAACTGGCTGTCTAAATAAAAAATCTTAATAAATTTCCTCATGGTAGAACTTATCGAGTCTAGTCTTAAATATGTTGAGTAGTAGTAGCCATAGCATCCTTTGCCTGGTAGCAATGTTTGAATAAATTATCATAACGTCTACAAGCTATATTGGAGGAAATCAGAGTTGAGAGGTGTGTATCAATAGTGACATAACTAACAGTGTTCTATTCTCTGGTGTGGTGGAGCATTTCATATCCGACGCAAAAGTTACCGTCAGATTCAAAGTTCTCATGGAGTCGGAGAGTGTCGGAATCATCACGGTAACGGAAAAAACATAACGTGCGCGTAAAGACATGAGGCGATGACACTGTTGAGCACAGTACTGGCGTCATTCAGGGAAGTTACCAGAGTACAGGATGTAGTGAATGTGTTTCCAGGGTCAGTGATTTGTTCCGGAAATTGGCTGTTGATCACCAGAGGCCGAATCTCATAATGACGGTGGAAGAAGCTGTGTTTGGAGAGCACCTCGAACATACAATTTTTCATTATACATACGTACTTTGTTGCTTGAATCAGATTCTTCCAGTTATGTAGGCAGTGCAAATTGCACGGGTTCACGCAGATCAGGTGGTAGTTGCCTTTGTGCATAATGTTTAGTTTTGGCCAATCTTGTGGTATGCTTGTCGGCAACCTTTTTGAGTGGAGGGCCAAATCGTAAAACTGGACTTGGTCGGCAGGGCGGATGAGGCGAGTGGATGTCGACGTGGGGGGTCCCCCTCCCACTGGCAGATTTTTTTTAAAAACGGCTTTTCAAATTAAACTCTTTTGGAGCATCTGCAATCAAACGCCACCAATGTATGAAATTGTTTCGAATTGTATGGGTAGAAGAGTGCAATTTGGATTAAGCCAGTGGGGAACATCTACATTTTGTATCTACCATGACCTATACTCCTCACAAATAGTAACATCAAGAATGCTAATGATTATATACTATTAACACAATACAAATAAAAAACATGAACGAATTAATTATATATAATGTTTAATTTTCGGCTGGATCAGTTCCATCTGCAGGTGAACGGCAACACTGTCCACGTTTACTGCGGAGTTGCAAATAATGTGAAAGTCTGACTGTTGGCGCGCATATCTGCAAATCGAGTTTTGAATTGTTTTTACAGCTGCCCAATAAAAGCAACATCAATAGGTTGACTTGCAGACAACGCTGGAAAATGTGCATATAATTGCATTGTTTGAGTCATCAATTCGATCACTCGCTGGACGTCGCTCCAGTTGTTTCCCCTTCACCCCAACTAAGGAGCTCTGTAATTTTGAATTCCTTGTTGATGCCTCTCACAAATATCGCAAGATGCGTAGTATATTTGGCGTCTGTGCTCTCATTGAAAGCCAAAGGGCAGAACTCAAACAGAGCTGCGCGTTCTTTAAGGTTAGACTTCACACCAGGAAACAATTTCCGACGGGTGACAGTTCTCGCGGAAAGGCTGATGTTTTCAAACAGACTTTTCTTTTCTGGACAGGCGATGGCTGCTTATTTTCATTATTTTCTGACAATGCAATTCACTCTTGATTATGTTTTAGTTACAACTAATTAGTTTGCTTTTAAAAATTCTAAAAGAGTATTTGGTTTATTATAACACGCAACGAGGACTTTGATAGATTAAGACACTATAAATGTCTGTGCCCGATGACCGTTATTACGAAAGAGGGCTTAAAAGCTAGCCAGCTCTTGCTTTAGTTGCATATAAAATTCACCTTGGTTGTATGTGGGAATATAATTATATTTCCTAGGTCCAGTTATGTTCAGTTTGTACTATGGCATTCAAGACTATCTCTAGTCTGCTTGTCATAAATAACATTTAAGAACGTTATTACT